>CM074782.1:20745447-20913091 GCA_037355745.1 Pseudo-nitzschia multiseries | reverse complement strand
CTTAAATACGTATATTATTATTATTACAAACCGGCAAGGGTCAGGGCAAAATGCCATGATACAAGCCAGGATGAAAGGCAAAATGCCGCCCCATTTTCTTTTGATAGGGCCTCTGATGGTAGACTGGATACAGTTTGGTATTCAACACAACTCACGATGAATAGGTTAAGTCATAGAATCCAGCCGCTTAATGGTTGGAGGATTTACGACTGAAGGGGACTGAAAAGAATTCACCGTGTAAAGGCGTATTCATACGTCTTTAGCGGGCATATCGTACGAAAAGTCATAAAGAAGGCAATAACCTTATTCGTAAGGTTATTAACCTGATGAGTGAATAATCGTCGGTGCTTTTATGTGGATTACCTCTTAGCGGGAATTTTCCCAACAGCTCACTCTTCGAAGAATTAACAACTCTAAAACACTATCATGCCCTAAAATCTACGTACAACCTAGTACTAATTCTACATGATAAGGTACAATCACATGTGATATTCCAATGAGAATATCACGGTGAATTATACGGTAAAAAGACCGATCGAAGATGGTTTTCCGTGTGTTTCGTGTCTTATTTTACGTGTGCTTTGTATGCTAAGAATTACGCGGTAATATGCTGTAAATCGACACGATGATACGATGAGTAATTAACCTGTCGGCATCGACAAGGCCGAATGAACTGTAACGAATGATTACGCTTGCTCACTAAATCAATCGATCGTAAGATCGATTGCGTTTTGTTTTATTACTGTTACGACGCACTTTTTCTAATTTAAAGCCTTTTTGGCAGTTTTTCCCTGTAGGATCTAGTAGAATCCCTACTACATCCTGGATTTTAAAAACCTTTTTGGCAGTTTTTCCCGTAGTAAAGTAGGATCTGGTAGAATCCCTACTACATCCATATATTTTCAGCTGTTCTTACCAGTCAAAAGTATTTTTAAGCGTTTTACCTTAAGTAACTTTTCTGGGTGTTGAGCAATATATATGGCAAAGAGGGAACTAACGCGGGATTAGCAATAGCAACAGGGATTTCGCTCATTTGATTCCTTCACATTGTGTAGAATCAAGTAGAATCCCTACTACAACCTTGATTTATCGCTGTTTTTCCGGTTGTAATTCATTATTTCAAAATCAACCACTTTGCGAAAGCAATTTGCCAAAGCAACCCCCCCCCCCCCCCCCGCTCCCCCGGCCATGGGAATAGACCCTTTTCGCTGCTTCCTATCCTATAACAATAACAAGCAACCCATTCTATCACAGCACTGTAAGTCATTGGCAGTCCTTTGTTTGCGTCGTCGTTGTCATTGTTGTTGTCTTTTTATTCATTCCTATCACTCACGACGCTGCTTCTTCTTTTTGCTTGTTTGACCATGGGAATAGCAACAACAAGCACTGTAAGTGACTGTCGGTTTTTGTGTGTGTGTGTGGGGGGGGGGGGGGGGGAGAGATGTCCAGAGATGTCCAGGCTGTTTTGTTTGATTTGGAGCTGTTGGCGCATCACCATCGTGTTGTTATTTGTTTATTCCTATCTCACGACACTCGTCTTCTTCTTTTTGCTTTTGACCATGGGAATAGCCCTTTCCAGCAACCATGAATGAACTATTCCACATCGAAAGAGGAAGAAGGCTCCAGCTCCCCAGAATCAATCTTCTGCTCTAGCTCAAGATCTTTGTTCTCGGTCATTTACAAACACAGTGGACTCGGACTCGGTCATCTACAGATGCAACAACAACAACAACCCAACATCAGTCTGCAGCAGCCAGGAATTCTTCATTGAGCAACCCCTACGGTACAACAACAACAAGAAGCCCCCTCCCCCTCCTTCTGGATCTCCAACTACCACCACTAGCAAGAGGAAGAAGCGCGCCCATCGGACCCTCCCTCCTTCTTCTTGTTGCTCCTTCAATTCCGGTGCCACCAGCTGATTATCTGGCGCCTGTTGTATCCACAGCATCCAAACTACAAGCACTGCGCTGCTTCGATCTAGGGTACTGGTGTATCTATGGCATTTGAATTACAAGCACTGCCTTGGATCATTGCAATTGACACGAGTAGCAATGATACGAGGATTCTTGATTCCAGCGGCGATACGAGCTGCGATACAAGGTTTTCCCCCTTGTTGTACCCGGTCCGCCCAACATACTCGATATTCATCATGACTTTTTCTTGCTCTCTAGCAAAAAATAGGTCTACAGATTAATTCTAGCTCTTTTCTTGGCATATACTCTGGTCCCTAGTCTGTTGTGTATTAGTCTGTTCTGGGAGTATCAAAAAGAGTGTTCGGTGAATAGTGCTCAGAATACGACTTGTCGAGTAGCTACAGAGGCACCGAGTAACACTACGACTAGAGAATCACGTACCACTTCTACTCATATTCTTAATTATGTACCACTCATACGGAGTATTTTGGAATTGCCAAAGTATCAATCCATTATCAGAGCAGAAAACACTACTAGTATTCGTGTAGGAATTCTACGGCATATTTTCGAAATTACTTTAGTACCATGCCATTGTCAGAGCAGAAAACACTACTAGAAATTGTGTAGTAGTTCTACGGCATATTTTGCAAATTACCAAAGTACCACTGAAATTACCAAAGTAACACCCCCTCCCCGCACCTTTTTTGCGCCCGTTGAGTATGTTTTAAACTCACGAGTCCCTTTTATTTTTTCTTACTTAGGCATCGATTTTGCGAGTGCACGTGCTCTCCCGTACAAGCCATGGTGTTACAGGTATAACAGAGTACACTGGCGTCAAAGGAGAAGACAAAATAGCAGAAGGAAAATTGCATGCTGCTTGGTTGACAAATGTTGTTAACTACGACACCATACTGAAGTGCACGAAAGTCTCTTTAAAGCCTTCTTTGGTGGTAAGTACATTTTGTTGAATTCCCACCGGCACCTTCCACTAATGACGAAGGTCCATTTTTCCATCAAAGATTTCAAGATCTTCTTGGTAGCCTTCTTCTTTCCGTAACCAGTAGTGATTGGAGGAGAGTCCAAGTAGCAATCTTTACAATAAACCTAATATTTGGGATTGCGGACCATCGTTAGTTTGATAGCCAGTAAAAAAATAAAAATGAGGAACCAATTGAGATTGAGAAATTGTGACCATGCACTATTTTGTTCCAGGCATCAAATTCAGTTCCAGGACGCCAAATCAGAAACAGATGGCAGTTGGGTAGGAAGATGTATTGTGTGTCAAAATGTTTTGAGTTTGACATTAATTAAAAAAATTGGGTGAAATTACAAAGGGGGACCGGTGGAATCTGGCCCACATATGCGAGTGATTCCCCAAGAACCCCGAAGCTTGTTCGTGTGACGTTGTGATGCCTCGAGGGTAGGGATGGGGGGGGCTTTACCTTATCTCCCTCCCAGATGGGAAGATACAGCCCTCATGTGGAGGGACAGTCCACCTTTGTTAGCCTTGACAATCCTGATGGTATAATCAACAACAGTGACCTGGAGCTCGCACGTTCCATAGCTCATAATGATGTACTACTAGTACAAGCTACCTATGTAGAAAAAAGAAATACCCACAACTGATATGACAACACAGCTGCTGTCTATTGACCATGATACAAAGACACCACCACTGGGCCCCCAGCATATCTCCTTGGGAGGGAGAGCATCAAAGGGTAGATTGTTCATAAGACGGCATGGAAAGCGATTTTGATCTTGTTGCTTTTGAGGTCATACCAGAGAATGCTTCGAGAGGATGAATCATCTTCCTGATGTCCATCGAACTCAGTTAATATGTTCCATGGAGGAATGAAGTGTTCCATTGAGAAACAAAGTGTTCCAGTGAGAAGGAACCTATCGTATCAGTGTTATGTATGGTATGTATGTATGCATTGTATGTATGAATGTAGCGTGTGACAACAGATCCAATCCCTGCACCAAAGGCTCATAGATATCCCCTCAGGAATTACATCCCCGGCCCTATTTATCGCCTAGCAGACCTGCTCTCCTGATTGACCTTATCTGGTACTGTCTTGCTTCATTATTTCAACACTCACTTCTTCCAGGACAAGCCCTAGATCTTATGCACCCTGAAGCCACAGATGCATTCTGCTCTGACCTTTGCTCTATCCAGATGAAGATGTGATCCTCTGTTACTGAGCTCAATGCCAGGAGAAAGAGTACCAATTGGGAGCAGTGGCTTCACTACTGTCTCTTTCAAGTATTTGACCCCTTCCTCAAGTCTGTTATAAACATAATCCCCATCCTCCACCAGGTCTTTGCTGAAAGAATTCATGATGAATGACTGTTCTGTAGCCATGTAGCCGTAAGCCTGTTACATCTTGCACAGTATCGAAAACCAAGGATTCAGTGGGACAGAAGCTGGCCTGTTTGGGGGTCAAAGAACCCAGGAAAGACTTCACAGGGGAGCTGGACTTCCAGCTACCTGCCTAGCTCAAAGGGTATGCTAAGCTGGATCCTGTTACTTGCAGAGTGAACCCAGTCCTCATCACCCTAGACATGCATACCCTCAGGTTTGCAGACTGTACTGCCCCGGCACCTTCCAGACAGGCTGTGGCTAATATGATCTATATTGCTTTCTTCTGGACCCTTCCGGATCAGCTTTTTAACTGCGCGCGCGCGCGCGCAACTAGCTGGCAACTAAACAGTTTTAGTGCCACTCTTGCTTGCTACACACTGGTTACGTACTGAAGGAATCGAACAAAGAAGGGACCAAAACAACTAGACCAAGAGAAGCATTCTGATTTAGTATATCAACAGCTGGAGCTTTCAAAGCGCCTTGCCTGCTATAAATTTTGGCGGTATCAGTATACAGAAGCAGAAGAGGGGTGGTCACCAACTGACAAGCCGGGAACCCTCTGTGGCAATTTGGCAATCAAGCATTTGTTTTAGTAAAGCTCAGCAGCAAGTATAGCAGCAGCTCCAGGCACAGAAAGCGCTCCAGGCGCAGCTCCAGGCTTGGATCTTATAACAGCAGCAACTCCAGGCCGAGCTGCGATAGCGGCGGCAGCAGCAGCAGCAGCAGCAGCGCAGACCTCAAATTAGAGATGATATGACTATTAGTAGTAAGAGGGCAAAGACTAAGAACAATTCTGCTACTGCTGTTACATTCTCCCAGCCTAATCCTGACCAATTACTACAGCAGGAAGTTTCTCAGCATGCAGTTCGCTCGGTTTCTCAGCATGCAGTCCCTGATGACAACAGTAGTAGTAGTAGTAGTAGTTCCTTCGGTTCAACTGATTCATCAATTGCTTCTTCTGGAATTGATCCAATCAAGACCTTCTCTGGAGCGAAATTCTACTTCGATGATCTGGAATCATCTTTCTTGAAGTGGCAACATGGATAACAAGATAGTAGTAGTATTCCGATTTTACTAGTAATTTCAACTGTTTTTAATGCGCGAGCAAGACGAAAGAAAGAAATGTTGGCTGCTGCTGCTGGTGTTGCCGGAGGAGCTCCGCGGACCGAAGCAGCCGCGTCTTCGACCTTCGATTGCGGCTAGCAACGGCGGCCTAGCTAGAACCTGAACTGGAACTCCAAGGGGCAGGCGCTTTTTTGCACCTCGAGAACCTTCCATTGGAAGCGTTAAAGGGATAGGTGTGTTAGTAATGTTAATAGAAATTGGTACAGTAGTTTTTTTTCATGCTAGAGAGAAAATATTATTTTGTTGAGGCTTAGAAGTAGTTTACATCATATTCAAGTCCATCTTTGAAGGTGGTCTCGCCACTTGCAAACTTAAGCTGGGTAATAATAGCAACAGCTTCGAAATATATAAGGGATGGGCCAAACATTTCACCCAGCGCTATACCCAGTGCTTTTCCCAGTGTCTCCCCCAGTGTAGCCCTCAGTGCCACTCCTACCGCTGCCCCAAGTGCCTCTCAGTGTTTCACCCAGTGTTTCACCAAGTGTTGTACCAAGTGTGGCTCCTAGTGTTTCTTCAAGTGCTGCGCCCTGGGCCAATTCTAGTGCTGCACCAAGTGCTGGTGTTGCACACAGTGTCTCTACTAGCACTGCACCAAGTGCTGCTCCAAGTGTTTCACCAAGCGCTGCACCAAGTGTGGTTCCTAGTGTTTCACCCAGTGCTGCACTCAGTGCCATTATTAGCGCTGTACCAAGTGTGGCTCTTAGTGTTTCCCCAAGTGCTTCCCATAGTGTCCCTACTAGTAATAATAATAATATACGTATTTAAGTAACTTTAACCACTGAAGGTGGATCTAAACTACTCAGTCTGTATCCAGACTTTAACGTTGCCTCAATCAAAGAGAGTTTAAGCCCCAAGTTGTAGAACGACAAATTTGTCAAACGAATCCTGAAAGCAAGCAGGGAAGGTACAAGTAAAAACTGTTGAATGATACCGGTAGCATAATCCGAACTGGGAGCAGCTACCAACAAACAGACAGAAGGAAGGGAAAAATACTAGGAGCAGGACGGGGTGCAAAGGTGGGTGACTTGGTGAAGAACTAGAAAGGGCACCAAGTGCAACACGTGGTGAGACACCGGGAGCAGCACCGGGTGCAGAACCGGGTGAGACACTGGGAGAAGCACCGGGGTGCAGAAGGTGGTGATATACATTGGTGAGAGACTGGGATCAGCACTGGGTGCAGAACCTGGTGAGGTACTGGGAGCAGCACAGGGTGCAGTTCCAGGAGCCACACTTGATGCAGCGCTAGAAGCAACACTGGGTGCCAAACTCGGGGAAACACAAGGAGCAGCACTGAGGGCAGAAGTAGGTGATATACTGGGAGCAGCACTGGGTGCAGCGCCAGGAGCCATACTTCGTGCAGCTCTAGGAGCATCACTGGGTGCAGAACTTGGTGAGAGACTGGGATCAGCACAGGGGGCGGAACCGGCGGAAATACTGGGAGCAGCACTTGGTAAAACACTAAGAGCCACACGTCGTGCGGGTGCAGCGCCAAGAACCAAACTGGAGCTGCTCTGGGGGTAGAACTTTGTGAAACTCGGACAACGCTAGGTGCAGAAGGTGGTGAAATACTGGAAACAGCACTGGGTGCAGCGCCAGGAGCCACACTGGGGGTACTTGGAGCAGCACCTGGTGCAGGGCTAGGAGTAGCTCTGGGGCCAACACTTGGTGAAACATTAGGAACCACAATTGGTGCAGCGCTAGGATTGGCACTGAGTGCAGCACAAGGGAATCAAGGAGCCACACTTGGTGCTATGCGGGAGCAAACACTGAAAGCAGGACTGGGGGCAGCACGTGGTGAGACCCTAGGGACCACACTTGGAGCGGCACTTGGTGACACACCATTGAGTGTACCAGAATGGCACCCAGGGCTATGCCCCATGCAGCCAAGCCCTCATCAAGGCAGCCTCCTGGCGATACGGCTGCTGGGACTGGAGAGGGACTGCATAGTGTCTCCTGGCAAGCTGGATGGTAGCAAGCCATTGATGCTTGGAAGTAAGAGTGTAACTACGGAGCACTTGGAGGGGGATCCGGAGGAGGGAGTGAGATTGAGGCAGAGCACCAGCTAAGCCAATGGCCAATTCAGATGAAATGGAATCATTGAGAGATTGGTGTTGTTCTGACTCAAGCAACCCTCCAGTGCCATGGAGCCGTTGGTTCCGGTACGTCCAGAGATCCCAACAGGTGAGGAAAAATTGATGAATCACTGCAGTGGCCCATCGACGAGGAGAACACGTGCTACCAATTAAAGAATAGTAATCAGCTTGAATCTGATGCCAGAGGGGGGTCCACCTCCCAAGGAACCAGTTGTGCCATCCAATGTGATGCTGAGCCCTTATAGCAGAGGCAATAGCAGGGGAGTATGAGGAAGGGTGGATACGCCTACCTTGACGAACCCTAGTGGTAACATCCACAATGGCAAGAGCCATTGAAGGTTCTGTAAGCTCAGAAGTAAGGCGCTGTTGCAGAGGGCCCCAAAAGGAAGACAAGCAGTGCTGGACAGCCCCGGGGTCTGCACATGAAAGAACATGGGAAACCTTTTCCTCGTCGTGGGCACACAGAGGGCATCGGGAGTGATCCTGGTGCTGGTAATGGAGTAACTGATTGCCAACACCAATACAACCCAAAGCAAACTTGACAAACCACCGTTGCATACTAGGAGGGAGGCGCTTGAAAGCAGAGTGATGAGCACACCAATGGATGGAATCGGAGACTTGTGGTGGAATGGAGATGTCGTGGTGAGTGTGCCAATAGTGAAGAAGGGGAGGACCCGAAATAAGAATGTGCAAGGCATCTCTGTCAAAGCGAGAGCATTTGAGACCGTTCTGTGAGAGAGCCCAGGGCTCAAACACAAGCCGGGGATAGTGGTAAGGAGAAGAACGATTCATGGATAGAAATGCCTTGGCCATGCCATCAACCTGATGATTGCGAAGCGCCCACCAGTCAAGAGGAAGACCCTCTTGATGACCCTGAACCCACTTGAATGTGACAGTGATTGGAAGAGCAGAGATCATATTGCGAATGACATAGACATAGTCAAAAGATTTCTGAGAAATAGACAAGGGCCAGGTTCCCTGAGCCTGTTGAAGAGCCGTATCCCCATCAAGGGCAATGGTGAGTGAGCCGGAGGCTACACTATAGAGGTCCACCAGAGCCATACAGCAGGTGAGGACACCAATGATGCCAGCCAATTTGCTCCGGTAGGAAGACTGATCTTTGGGGGAGCCACTGACAAGGTTAGATTCAGTGAGGAACACCGTGGGAGCCTTGGTGGAGGTGTTGGGGGAGAGGATGAAGGAAGATGTACCTCAGAGGAGAATGGGATCATAAGAGCCGTCACAGACAGCGCTGGCAGAGCCACTCATAATGGCATCGGCAAGGGCCTGGCATCCATCCTGGGGAAGGGAGTGTTGATGGAGAAGGACTTGAGGCGAAGCGCAGAGAGCATCAAATGCATCCTCTGGGGTGGTAGGGAGACCCGTAAAAGGATCGTAGGTCAAGGGATCCTTGTCTGGTGGATGGGAGATAAAGGTGGATGGGCCTACAATTCGGAACACATTCCCACTGGAAAGGAGAGAGACAAGAGTGTCCGCACAGGCAGGTTTGGCGCAAAGGATGGTAGTGTTGAAGCTGTATTGGCCTCGGCCTTGCGAAGAACCCACCTTCCAACCGGTGGGGCATTTGGAGAAGATCCGGTCAGTAGAACGGACACAAAAACCAGGGCCATACAGAGGAAGATTCGGAGGACAGCCAATGGCCCAGGTGGAAGGAGGGGTGGAGAGCTCTGGCAGAAGGTAAGGCCAACGGGGGTAAGAATGATTTCTGAAGGGCGCGTTGCCAAAGCTGAAGTGCTGGGAGAAGCCACGGAGGGGGGGGCATCGAGGCCAGTCAAGATGGGCGCGAAGATGGTTGGAGGACTGCAACTGGAAGGCCATAGGAGAAAGCCGTGTGCCATCTGCAGTGCAGATTTCAGCAAGGGAGATAGCCTGGAGAGACATCCTGATGAGATTCAGAAGAGACAGGTCAGCGCCCCAAAAGCCAGCAGTGACAAAGGCTTACATGAGGTAGCAGTCATTCGCTTGAAGCAGAGGAAGTGTAGGAAAGTCTTCAACCATACTCACAGGGTGCAAAGAAAAGAAATGCCACACATGCTTATACCAGCAAGGAGTGATATAAGAGGCAAAAGGCTGGTAGGGGGTAATGCCAAGATGAAAAGGGATCCCCAGTTCAAGCTGAAAGGCTTCAGCGGTAAGCCTGAGAATATGTCCCGTCTGGGAAACACGGACAGATTCCTGAAACAGAGTAGCAATGTGGCTGAATTCTTGGAGAAGAAATGGGTGAATGAAACCAAAGCCTTGATACAAAGATGGACCATAGAAGACCTTGCGAGGAAAGTTGCAAGACATGCCTGCCTTGTTGAGCACTGGGACCAGAGTTGGTTGGAGAATTCGGGTCCAGGTAGAAGCGCTGAGCTGAGTGACGGGCATGGGGTATTCAAAAGACTTCATAAATGAGTACTTGAAGGTGTAGATGGAGGTGTTGTTCTCACACTTGGAGGACCTCATTTGAGAGCCAAAGGACCGGGACTGGGTCAGCAGGTGGGCAACTTGAGCTTCCTCATTGCCGTCCATAGAAATGTAGACACCCAAAGTCTTGTCAGCGTGATCAACCCCAAAACGGTCAAGGGGGGACTGGACACCAGATTTGTCAGTGATGGTGAAAACACCTGGCATTTCATTGACAGAGCGATATTCCCAACCAGAACCAGTCCACTTGAAATCAATCAAGTAGCAGAAGGACTTAGCAGGTTCTATAGCGCCACCAGTAGCAATGAGACCACCAGCCCAGCGATCTAAAGCTGCCTGAAAATCAACAGCCAGAGCCTCACCAGAGGTAGTAGAGGAGGCACCAGCACAGAAAAGATCAGTATCATCCACAAAAGCAAAACCAACCAAAGAAACCAGTTGAAGGGATAGGGAGGTGAGTAGATGGACCCCATGTCCTGCATTCCGCATCATCTGGAAAAGAATGGTAGAAACCAGAGCCCACAGAGTAGGGCCAAGACCGTTGCCTTGTCCGATCCCACTTAGAGGAATAGATTCATCACCATACATAGGGCTGGACCTGCCAAAGCCAGTTTGAATGTGATGGGTAGCACGCTGGAGAGTGGAGAGTAGAACCTCGCAAATATGAGCCGGAATCCCAAAGCTCTGAAGGGTGAGACTGGCAATGGGATGGGAGATTCGATCATAGCAGCCCTTGGCATCATTCATTGCAACCGCCCCGGAGCGGCGCTTCTGACAAAGAACATCACAAATAACCTTCTTGTTGAGACAAGTGTTGATGTCTTTGTGATGCTTCCGGCTGCCATGCTGGTCAACTGCCACCGCATTGGCTTGTTCAGCATGAGCAAGAATGCGTTTACCGATCATCTTGTTGTTGATCTGAAACTCAGGAGACATCAGTTGGATGAGTCTCATCTTGTCAACACGGTATTCACCAGGTTTCTTGAAGATTTCAACATCGGTGATAACCTGCCAAGCAGAGGGCGAGAAGCCAGCAAGCAGAGGAGCAGTCCGCATCAAAGTGTCAAAGGAATTCAGCTGTGTGTCCAAAGCAAAAGATTTATGGTGGGCAAAACCGAGGCAAGAAGGCTCACCAGCAGTGCGTTCCTTCTGGCATTTCCAGGCAGCAGCATTGTCAGCAGGGCTAACAGACTAGTCAAAGGGAGCAAAAGACTGAATAGCCGCAGGCACTTGAAGGCAAGTAAGAAATTCAGTCAGGTACGGGTCAGTTCCTGAAGGAGAAACATAGGTGCCAGCAAGGACCGCAGCTGAGGAAGGTCCAGTTCCCAAGTAGCCAAAGGCCTGGATGAAAGAGGGAGACATGGAGGGAGTGTCTAGGCATTGTTGCTGACGGCAAACATTGGAGGCAGCCATGTGTTGTTACTCTAAAAATCGACCGGATAGGTATAACGAATATTGAAATTTAAAGAGGTGTGAGCTCTGAGAGAGACTCTTATTTTTACTGTGTATTTCGTACTGTATTGGGGCTCTCTGTATTTTACATGGTAGAGATCTTCCCCGGTTATTTGTTACTGTCTTCTTTACCGTAGTACCGATTCTTCTGTTGCTGTTGCTGTATTAGCGTCGTATCGGTCTTACTGTATCGGTCATTTGGTGGTATCGGTCATTCATGTTGTTAAGTAATTTGTTCAATGGGGCGTATGCTTGTTCATGGTATATATGCTAGATATGAGGCCCATGTGGAATCGGTATTGATTTTCTTGATTGCAATAAGTGATTTCCTCACGGGATATCAAGTATATTCTTTTGAATGTACTTAAGGATTCCAAGTGTTCACTTATTGGTCAGGTCTTTGGGTATGTCTTGTTTCTGTTTGTAGTCCTAAGTGATATCGTTTTTACCACATAGAGATTTTCATGTATTGGAGGTGCGTTTGATTCTAAGACTCGATCATCGAAATAATCGCACCTCGGTCGTCGTTTCGTTTTGTCGGCTTTTTCGATCGAATTTGATGCCGACAACAGTCCGTATTTTTCGCCGACAACACCATGGCTGGAACCATGACAGACTGAGACTCCAAGACTTGTTCAGTGCCATCGGAGCCAACTGCAACAGCTTTCAGAACGGCAGGTTTAGAAAGACGACCACGGATAGCGCGGGCAGCGAGCCCTATATCCCGTTGGAGCCGTTCACGGCGCATGCGTGCCCGAATCTGAGAGGCGCTCTGGTTGTAGGGCTTGCCTTCAGTAAGAAGGGCGTCCACCAAGCCTTGGTTGAAGGAGTCACGCCACGAAGGAGCCAGGACTTTGACGGTGCGGTATTGCTTGTAGGCTTGCTTCAAATGGAGGACAGCCGTGGCAAGATCACAGTGTTCACCCTTGTATAAGGAAAGCTTACATGCCAAGCGCTTCACAATGGTGTGACTGGTGGAGACACCCTGCTGGAGCTGCACGATCCGCCTCCAAAAATCAATGGTGTCACGGTAAACCTGGAGCTTGGGAGACCAAGGAATCATGCCGGTGCGAAGCCGGCAAAGATGTTGTTCAACAGACAGCCGGATAGAAGCAGAGGTAGCATGGAAGACATCATAGGTAGTGATGAGAGTGTCGCGCACAGTGGTATCACCAGATAAATACAGTGCCACCAGATGCTCAAGCTTAGTCTGAAGGGGGAACACACCAGCAGTAGCAAAGGCATGTTTTACCCGCTTGAGATAGCGCTGCCGAAGGTGAGGGTGGGAAGATTTCAGGCAAGGAATAGAGGAGTGCACAGGAGGTGGAAGATATTTGCCCAAGATGCTGCCATTACAAACTTTGATCCAGAGCAAGCGATGGTCAGAAACCATGCCGTGCTCACCATCAAAAGCACAGTAACCAGCTCGGAAAACATCAACATGCTCAGTAGTCCAGATGGCATCAATGGGAGTCCTGGTAGTATTTTGATTGTGGATGGCAGACAGGAAGTGGAAGGGTGGGTAGTCAAGATGGCATCCTTGAAGCCGAGTGCTTTGAGCTCAGAGGAAAGACCGTCAGACCGGACATCAGAATTATGGTCAATCCCTAAGACGACGGAGTCACCTGCCTCTAAACACGCCTGAAGGGCAGCTGTGAGGTCACGGCGAAAGAGAATGCGTGGGTTGGGACAGCGAAGATCCTCCTCAGCCTGGAAGTAGCGACAGTGTTGGTTCCAAACAGAGCCAAGGTGCCTGTCATTTTCTACAGGGCAGTAGGCAGAAAAGATGGTAACCGTAGCTTGAGCCCTACCCTGAAGCCTGACAAAGGTCCACCGGCCAAGCCCCAAAGGATCAGCACCGTGGGCAAGCTTGTGAGAATGAAAGAGCCGGTCAATGGTAAACCCCGTACCACCAGGGGATGCGCCAAGTGCAGGTGGAGGCCTCATGCTTGTTGCTAGCAAGGTAAGGTGAAACTGGAAGGGTAGGCCTGTTTGATGCGAGAGTGGAAGAGATCACAGAGGGGAAGCTGAGGTTCATTTAGACAATGCTCAGCGTAGAGGGCAACCCCAGCTTTACTTTGAGCAACACGCCGAGAGTTGTGACGGGAGCGAGACATGAAGGCTGACTTCCGCTGGGGACCAATATTTTGGAAGGTAATGAGAGTAGAGTTGGAGGGCAGAGACTGGGGAAAGGGATGGCCAAAAGCATCAGCATCTTTAGCCACAAGGATGTCCCCATGAAGATCGGATTGTACAAGGCGGGAAACGGAAGGAGGCGAGGAATGGGAAGAAGGACGGGAGGAATCCAGGTGGGGATTAGAGTTGGAGGGCATCCCACAAGGCCCCGTATGAGATATCCTAACCATGATCAGACGCATACCGTGTCTGTCACACGGAAGAGGAAGCTGGTGAGGCATAGGTGTGGAACACGGAAGGCCACAGCAGGTGCTGTGCCAGGGGTGGCAGCACAGGATGCAACACTAGGGGAAGAAGTGGCACTGGATGCAACCTTGGGTGAAGCACTGGGAAGCAGGCCAAGGGCATTGCTGGGGGAAGCACTGGGAGTGAAGCCTGGTGCAGTGCTAGGAGAAACACCGGATGCAGATCATGGTGAAACACTTGGATCACCTGGTAATGCAGCACTAAGCGCAGCACTGAGTGCAGTCCTGGGTGAAGCACTGGAGGACAAACCAAATGCATTGCTGGAGGAAGCACTTGGAGTGACGCCTGGTGCATCCCAAGTTGGAGCCGCGCTGGGTGTAACACTGGAGGCAACCTTGGGTGAAGCACTGGGAAGCAGGCGGAATGCATTGCAGGGGGAAGCACTTGGAATGACGCTTGCTGCAGTGCTAGGAGCAACACTGTGTGCAGATCAGGATGAAACACTGGGATCACCTGGTGATGCAGCACTAAGCGCAGCACTGAGTGCAGGCCTGGGTGAAGCACCGGAGGGCAAACCAAATGCATTGCTGGAGGAAGCACTTGGAGTGACGCCTGGTGCAGTGCTAGGAGAGACATCTGGGTGCAGATCAGGGTGAAACACTGGGGGCACCAGTTGATGCAGCACTAGGTGGAACACTGGAGGCAACCCTGGGTGAAGCACGGGAAGGCATGCTAAATGCATTGCTGGGGGAATCACTTGGAATGACGCCTGGTGCATCCCAAGTTGGAGCTGCGCTGGGTGTAACACTGGAGGCAACCGTGGGTGAAGCACTGGGAAGCAGGCCAAATGCATGGCAGGGGGAAGCACTGGGAATGACGCTTGGTGCAGTGCTAGGAGAAAGACTGGGTACAGATCAGGGTGAAACACTGGGGGCACCAGTTGATGCAGCACTAGGTGGAACACTGGAGGCAACCCTGGGTGAAGCACGGGAAGGCAAGCTAAATGCATTGCTGGGGGAATCACTTGGAATGACGCCTGGTGCATCCCAAGTTGGAGCCGCGCTGGGTGTGACACTGGAGGCAACCGTGGGTGAAGCACTGGGAAGCAGGCCGAATGCATTGCAGGGGGAATCACTTGGAATGACGCCTGGTGCATCCCAAGTTGGAGCTGCGCTGGGTGTGACACTGGAGGCAACCGTGGGTGAAGCACTGGGAAGCAGGCCAAATGCATGGCAGGGGGAAGCACTGGGAATGACGCTTGGTGCAGTGCTAGGAGAAAGATTGGGTACAGATCAGGGTGAAACACTGGGGGCACCGGTTGATGCAGCACTAGGTGGAACACTGGAGGCAACCCTGGGTGAAGCACGGGAAGGCAAGCTAAATGCATTGCTGGGGGAATCACTTGGAATGACGCCTGGTGCATCCCAAGTTGGAGCCGCGCTGGGTGTAACACTGGAGGCAACCGTGGGTGAAGCACTGGGAAGCAGGCCAAATGCATTGCAGGGGGAAGCACTTGGAATGACGCTTGGATCCCATAGTGTCCCTACTAGCATTGCACCTAGTCCTGCTCCAAGTGTTTCACCAGGCGCTGCACCCAGTGTGGTTCCTAGTGTTCCCCAAGTGGTGCACCCAGTGCTTCTCCCAGCACTGCACTAAGCGTTGCTCCTTGTGTTTCACCAAGTGTTGCACACAGTGTCCCTCCTAGCACTGAACCCCATGCTGCTACAAGTGTTTCACCAAGCGCTGCACCAAGTGTGGTTCCTAGTGTTCTCCCAAGTGTTGCACCCAGTGCTTCTCCTAGCACTGCACCAAGTGCTTTTCCCTGTTTTTCACCAAGGGCTGCACCAAGTGTGGTTCCTAGTGTTTCACCAGGTTCTGCACACAGTGCCAATCCCAGTGCTGCACTTAGTGTGGCCCTTAGTGTTTCATCAAGTGTTGCACCCAGTGTCACTACTAGCCCTGCACCCAGTCCTGCTCCAAGTGTTTCAGCGAGTGCAACCCCACAATCTTGCGTCAAGCAACTTGTCCGACGTTCCGAATTTCCAGTACTCAAAACACGTAGCTTTCTACACAACTTTCTTTATCCTTCTTCTCTTCCCCTCTGTCATTACATAACCCCGGCGCTACATCTACCATCTCAGCCTTGTTCTTTCGTTGTCGCTATCGGCTTGGTTGTTAGCTTGTTGCTTCCCTTGGTCTAGGCTCTCCTTCCACTTGCCGTCGACGACGGGGCTTCCGGTCCGCCTGATACAGCACATACGCCTTATAATTTTCTACACCATCTTCAGTACAGTTTCTACGTAGCCGCCGCAACCCTTCTGACAGCAGCTCCATCCACAATATTCGCGTCTCGCAATGTTGTCCGACGTTCCGAATTCCCAGTACTTAGAAACACGTAGCCTTCTACACAGAATATCATCTACTCTTCTCCCTCCTTTTCCCCTTTTAGAAAAAATGTGCTTGTAACAAACAAACGCAATCGTCCTTTCGGTCGATTGATTTAGTGAGTAAGATCTTTGTTACAATTTCGATCGTCTTTGCCGATCGAAACAGGTTAATTACTCTTCGTATCGTCGTGTCGATTTCTAAGCATACAAAACACATGTGAATTAAGACACAAGAAACACACGCAAAACCATCTTCGTTCGGTCTTTTGTTACCGTATAATTCACCGTGATATTCTTGTTGAATATCACATGTGATTGTACCTTATCATGTAGAATTAGTACTAGATTGTACATAGGTTTTAGGGCATGAAAGTGTTTTAGAGTTGTTAATTCTTCAAAGAGTGAGCTGATGGGGAAACTCTCGCTAAGAGTCAATCCACATGTAAAGTCGTTGCCGGTCATTCACTCAGGAATAACCTTAAGGATAAGGTTATTGCCCTTATGACTTTCGTACGAATACACATTACACGGTGAATTCTTTTCAGTCCCCTTCAGTCATAAATCCTCCAACCGTTAAGCAGCTGGATTTTATGACTTAACTTATTCATCGTGAGTCATTGTTGTGTGTTGAATATCAAAATGTATCCAGTCTACTATCAGAGGCCCTATCAATTGGGGCGGCGTTTTGCCTTTCATTCTGGCTAGTATCATGGCATTTTGCCCTGATCCTTGCCTGATTGATATATTGTATTCCATGGATCAAATCATCCATTTCGAAGTGCTCATTGCAGATCGATTTCTTACCACATGCAACGAGAACAATGTTCCCGAAAAACAGCGCCACTCATTAGCTTAGTAAACAAATCAGCAATATTTGTTGAACCTGGTTCCTTTGCAACTCTGATAATTCCTGCTGCAATAGATTCGCGCGCTTTGTGGTATGCAATGCTGTTGTGCTTCTTCTTGCATGGGCTTTCAGGACGTGTAACATTTGTGACGACAGAATCATTATCACAATACACATTGGTGCTCCCATCAATTGGAACACCCATCATTCTCAACTTGTATCTTAGACCTTCAACCAATTCGATTGCAATTTTCAAAGCAATGATTTCAGATCCAAAAGTTGATGTTTCAACTGTTGTTTGTCTTTTGGAAAACCAAATAATTGGCGCATTATTAATGAAGATAATGACACCAGTATGAGATCTCCTTGTTGCCTTGCATCCGGCATGGTCGGCATCAACAAAGCAACTCATTGTCACATGGTTTCCCAAAGCTTCAGGCATATCCGCTGGTATGACTTCAGCTGCACCAGGATAAAATTCAGACCAGTCACATTTTTGAAATTTACTCTCATCAATGCTTGGTACTGTATCATCAAAAACCAATTTCGACCTGTTGTATTTTTTTAAATATGCAAATATATGAAATAACTGGTTCAGATGTCCCTTTCTTGCTTGAGCCAAATACCTTGACATCAGCAAGACTGGCATTACAATGTCTAGCCTTCCTAATTCACAAATCCACCTGAGGACTCCAATCAAACCTTGATAGTAATTTTGCAATTCAGGATTCAATTCCTCTGATATATCAATTTCCGGTCAATAATCATGTGACAGTGGACTGGATGCTGATTTTGGTAGATACTTGTAGCCATATTTTTCAGTTCCTAGCTCTTGTTCGACTGCTGCAACAGCTTTCGCTGTATATTTGGTGCTTGATAATGACCATCTTGGCTTTGAATCACCTTCAAAGTAAAACTTTCCAATATCAGCTCCCAAATACAGAGTTGGCTCTTCAATAGTATCATCCTTCAATTTGAACTTACGTTCAATGTTTTCTAGCTGGAACTTTGGATCTTCACCAGAACATAAGATATCATCTACATAGGCAATGAGCATTGCCCAGTATCTGGATCCATCTTTCCTGGTTTCAATCCGTAAGTGCACATCCGGATCAGCTTTGCATGGTGAATATCCAAGATCCCTCAAATGCTGTGTGAGATATGATCTGAAAGATGCACCTGCCACCGGCAATCCATATAATGCACGAAACTATCTTGCAAGGTCTTCCTGCAAGATCTGGAGGAAAGCCATCTTCAGCTCTCGCTCTTAGAAAGTATTTCTCTTTTATTGGGGCTGTCAAATATGCATTTTGGATATCCGCTGAGAGAACTTTCAAATCAGTTCAGTGCTGCTAGCAAGAAGAATATTCTCACTGAGTCGCGACTGGGGACAGATGAATATGTATTCTCTTTTGCTATGGCAGGGACCTTGTGACCGTCCCCTACCAACCTAGCCTTCCTTGTTAGGGATCCAATCTTGATGTCAAAAATCATGTGGGTGGTTATTTCCTTGTGACCGACTGGAATAACATCATCATCAGAAAATTCAAACGCAGCCATATTGTTGGTCATTTCTTTATGAATTGCTCTTTCCCAGTGATCAGTGCCTGTTTTCTTATCAATTGCCAGCGCTTGTGTGATTGAATGTGGCAATTCAACACCATATTTGTGAGTCTTCAACCAATACTTTGCTGTTTTGGCTGCCTTAAGGATTCGATCCTTTCTTCTCAAAATTTTGTGCACCCACCATCTGAATGCTGGTGACTTTTCAAGATTATTGTTGATCGCATACTCAGCTAATTGCACTGGGAATGATTCTTTCACGTCACTGAGCTTGCACCATGATTCTGACCCATCTTTCCAGCTGGCAAGAATCCTCCAACCCCTAGTTGTCGGCTTATGGATTTTTTGTCCATTTTTGGCTACAGTTGTTGCCTCCTCATCACTTAAAGCGGTGTTGTCGCATTCATGATCAATCAGCTCATCTAACATTGTGAACATTCATCCATCATCATCAACAGAACTGTACAAACTCTCTGCAACAATATTTGCCGTGTATTCCTCAATGGTGCCATCAGGTAGTTGCAATTTGTACAGCCTCGTGTCTAGTATGGGATTCTCATTCCTTACTCCAATTGGTCTGTTTTGCAAATCTTGTACCCTATCCTTGACAATGCACCTGAGCCTTTCATGTTTTCGTTCAATGATTACTTCATTCCCCAGATACTCATTTTGTTCATCAATATCTTCCACTGACGCCTCTGGCTCAGCCATTTCAAGTTTCAGATCAGATGATTTCACTGGCTGTTCCTCAAATAGCTCCATTTGAGGCTCCGGATAGTTTTCCTGGAAAAAGGATGCGCTATCCTTCACTTCATCGCCAATCTTGGATTCAATTGATTTGTCGATTGCTTCCATTCTTCTGAGGATATCTCTATCCCTCCATTCAAATTCTTTGACAGGTCTTATTGAATTTGTAGATATTGGTATTGCTGATTCAGTCAGGATCCAAAAACAATCACCTCCACCTATCTTATTGCCACAGGGACCCAACCATCGACCCAATCTTTCAACTCCACGCGAGGAAGAATCACCTTTATCAAAGTGAAACACAAAATCATACCATTCTGATGAAGTGTATAGTGTAATATCGGGCTTATAGCCATGAACCAATTCAAATGGAGTTCTCCCCATTGAAGAAGGGTTACTTGACGCTGTTCTCTGCCTGATATTAGCACATAGTTCACCACAAAATGACCATAATCTCCTTGGTGATTTCTTCTTTGCTGACTTGGTTGTGATTGCACCCCCAAGATGACCAATCGCTTGCTCTGCTCGATTTTGAAATGGGCAATGAGGTTGTATGAACGTCTGATGAATATGGTTGCGCTTTACAATTGAATTCCAGTGGGTCTTGTAGGTTCTTGGAGATCCTTGTTCTGGAGCACCATCAGAGATCAAATGCTCAGGGATTCCAACTTCATGAATGAATATTTTCAACCCTTGATGCACTTGCGTCTGTCCTGTATTGGTATAAATACTTCAAACCCATTTCCATTTGTAAAGATCTGTGCACATTTTTCTTGCCTCATAATACTGGTGGTTCTAGCATGTCACGTATCAGTGTACCAGGTTCCTTGTGCAATTCTCTTGTTTCTAAAGCGCTGTGTAGGCAGCCTCTTCATCAATGGTAGTTGCAAATTCCTGAGTGCCTTCTGCGTCGTGACTTTCAATGTCTGCTCAGCTTTCTTGAAACTAATATTCCAAGTTTTGGCTAGGCGTTCACAGTCAACTTTGTTTGGACCTTCAATAGTTATCACTGATGGCCCCCATTGATTTCTTCTATCGAGAGATCTCCTTTCAAGTGTATTGTCAATTTCTTGCAAGTTAGGTGCTTGTTTTGATTTGTCTTCAGGAGCTTCCATGAAATCAAATTCTGTGTCATCAAACAGAAATTGGTCTACCCTTCGCGCGCTTGAAATATTTGTTACTGAAGAAATCCGATGAGCAATATTGCCATCTGTTGCAATTTGGCATTCAGTTAGCATTCTTCTGGTTGATACCTGATACAATCTCATCAGTTTGCATTGCTGCATGAGACTTGGATGCCTAGTTCTCTATGCTAGTCTTGGAGAGCATATCTGTAACATTACTTGTAGGTTCCGTCACAATCAAGCTTGCATCTTCAGTCGACATTGCTTGAAGGCTAAACTGGTCCCCTGAAATGGGATCTCCATTGTTGATTGCTAACTCAGCCATCCTGAACTTCAGTGAATGAGGATCCCATGGGGTGTCATTTGTTGCTATCAAATGTTGGCATTCATCAAGCTCCATTCTCGTTGGCTTCCTTGTGGGAAAATATGAAATCACATTTCTCATACTCAGTTTTATGAAAACTTTCCTTGGGTCGTCATCTTCCATTGGCGTTTGGATTGTAATTCCATGCTTGGATCTTGGATCTAACTGACGAGGTGTCTCTTCATCAGAATTGAAATTACAGTCCCTCACTTGATTTGGGCATATCAAGCTGTTCTTCAATTTGTTCCCAAAGTACAGCGCTTGATGAAACACTATGATGTATACTTGACCTGATGTTGGATTTGTCCAAGCAGTAGCACAACTTCCAATTGGGATCTTCTTGATTGGCTTGTACTCTTCAGAAAAGGGCGCAACATCAACATGTGTTGTGATCTGATCAGGATTTAACAATATCATGTTGCTTCCTGCGGCAGTGGTGTCAGCATGTGAATCTAGCTTGCAGTATCCTTCTTCACTTTCACCATCATCAAAATCTAGAGGGATATTCATCTTGTATAATGACCGGCTCACCATTTTTAACAATTTGTTCTCTAGTGTCCGGTTATTATGTCATTTCTTAGATTTTGATCCAAAGCTATCACCTGCGCCTTCATTTTCAGCTTCTTTTGCCTTTTTGGTCTCAGCAGCCTTGAGATTTCTTTTCTTGTTTGCCTGTCTCATCTGGTAAAGCTCCTGACGCTGTTCTTTTGACATTGTTTTATAGACACTTGTTGGATAGGGCTTGCACTCAACTTTTCCTGTGAACGTTCCAGTTGTCTTCTGCTTCTTATTGCTGGTTGTGCCCACAGAATACACACTTCTGGAACCTCT
Source organism: Pseudo-nitzschia multiseries (assembly GCA_037355745.1). Lineage (NCBI taxonomy): Eukaryota > Bacillariophyta > Bacillariophyceae > Bacillariales > Bacillariaceae > Pseudo-nitzschia > Pseudo-nitzschia multiseries. The sequence continues at coordinate 20,891,471 of CM074782.1, read as the reverse complement.
TTTATGCTTTCCATTTGCAAGCTTCTTCAATCCAAGTTGATTGGTGAATAGGATCAAACATTCATTGAAGTTGTCACGATAGTCTTTGCTCTCATCAATTGCATCCGCTTTGGCAGCATCAAGTCTCTCATCACTGATTGAATTGATAAAATCCCAAACAAATCTCCTTTCATTGTGATTCTTTTCAAATCTCAGGATTGTTCCATGAAAAGCAGTCCAGTTCCTCTTGTGTTTATTCCAATCATAATTCTTAGCATCGCCAGTGTAATGTGATTCTTTCATTTCCTGATAGGTTTTGTTCAGAACCATAGTGATATTGGTATCGGTGTAAGCATGCTGCATCAACGAAATGAATGCATTTCTAGCATTTCCTGAGTTCAGTTCAGTGTTTTGGGAATGTGCCACATATTCCCAACCAGGACCTTTTCTTGTTGCATCACATAACAATCTCCAGACGACGTTGTTATCTTCATCATACTGGTGGCCTGACAAAACACCACACCTTTCATTGTAGTCACTCCAAGTTGGATAGGTATCTGTTGGACTTTGCCCGACTGTTCCAGCCCTGGCTTCGTCAGTAACATCTTCCTTTTCTTGGGGTCTTATCACATACAAGATAGGGAAACCCTCAGAGTTGAATCTGTATCTCAAGTTTTGTCAAAAGCCTTCCTCCCATTCTCTGAACTTCGTAAGGTCCTTTAACTCAGATGGGGTTGACTTTTCCTGTGATTTCACGCTCAACTCCATCATCTTGATTCTGAATTGTTGCAGTTCCAGATTGTTTGGGTTTGCTTTCCAGTCAATAGCTCTTGGCTTGACTCCAATCAATGGTTGATACCGGGCCCAACTTGCCCATGTGAGAAGCCTCGATGATAGCCCTGTTACCATAGTGGATACTTTTTGGATTAGGACAGTCTGGACTGATTGATTTCAATCCATGCATGAATGATTTGATGCTTTCCTTGTTGAGGTCTGTAATTTCACGAATATTGGACATTCCTCCCCTCATAATTTCTTCAGCTGATTCATAGTTGATACCAAAATCCATCAAGCTGCTTCTGAAAGCGAGCTGTTCTGGGTTCAGAAATCTCTCATTGTTGAATCCCCTGATTTTTATCCTGGGTTGGGACAACCTCCTTGCAAGTCATTCAGCCCTTGCATTCGCGTCTTGGTCTCCCTCTTCATTGTCACTATCCGCGTCATCTGGGTTCTCACCCCTACTTTCGGCATCTCTTATCGATCTGATCCTTTTTTTTACTTCTTGATCGATGATTCTCTTCATGGATGAGTTCATTTCTGGGTCACCGAGGGCCCTTTCCATTACTTGCATGATTCTATCTTCAAACTCATCGTCATCTCCCCTACCTCCTCTATTGTTCTCATCAGAATCTTGTGGATCATCCACTTGTGGATCGTCCACTTCCATTTTTTCTTCTTCACTGTTGTCGTTTGCTCTAGTTCGGACCATGGTGGAGAGAATATGTCAAATGAAGTTTCGAATTGTTCGGTGGACGATATTTGATGGACGTTGTGATCGAATATTCAATCGAAGGTGGTATGTGTGGGAAGAGAGTGTAATTTAATCGAAGGATTGGATGTGAGATGGTTGGTAGGTGCTGTATGACTGTTGATTCGCTTATCTGTTTTGTATTTATCCGGATCGAATTTTCGTTCCGGTTTGTATACTTTCTGACTATTCGGATCGAGTTTTCGTTCCGGTTAGTTTTGTGTGAGCTTTTGCTTTTGTTGCAAATCAAGATTGTGAGCTTTCCTATCCTTTCTTGGGATTTGCTCATTCTGTATTTCTGTGGTGAAAGATTGTTTCCTGAGAATTTAGTGTTCTCTTTTCCTTTTGGACCTTTCCGATCTTTGAGGTTTGGTGTTCTCATATCTTTGGATTTTCGTTTTTGTGCGGGCAGATGCTCTTCGCAATCTGTTCCTTCTTGCGGGCAGATGCTCTTTGCAATCTGTTCCTTCCAGTCTGTTTCACCACAGAATACTTGAGGCTCAATCTTCTGGTTCACGTAATTCTTGTTTTCAGTGAAAGATCAGTGTTCTCGAATTGGATATTGATTCCTTTCAACTGATGCCAACCTGGGCGACTCTTTCTCTGAATCGTCCAGCCCTTTTCCCTTGCTTGTTTGCTGGATCTCGAAACCCGGTGGAGCCACCACCTTGGTTCGGTTCTTTGGTCTCTTCTTTCAGGGAGACCTCCCTGGTGTTGGTCTATTCCAGGGCTCCACAAGCAACTGCCTCTTTTACATCCTTGAGGGTTGATGCCGGTAGCTGATCAGGCTAATCCGGATTAGTCTTCGAGCTCAAACTGCGTTTCGGGAAACGCCATTCGTCGGTCCTCCACAGCTTGTAGAGTGCTGTGGGTCTGATAAACTAGGAAAAATGTGTCGTAACAAACAAACGCAATCGTCCTTTCGGTCGATTGATTTAGTGAGTAAGATCTTTGTTACAATTCGATCGTCTTTGCGGATCGAACAGGTTAATTACTGTTCGTATCGTCGTGTCGATTTCTAAGCATACAAAACACATGTAATTAAGACACAAGAAACACACGCAAAACCATCTTCGTTCGGTCTTTTGTTACCGTATAATTCACCGTGATATTCTTGTTGAATATCACATGTGATTGTACCTTATCATGTAGAATTAGTACTAGATTGTACATAGGTTTTAGGGCATGAAAGTGTTTTAGAGTTGTTAATTCTCCAAAGAGTGAGCTGATGGGGAAACTCTCGCTAAGAGTCAATCCACATGTAAAGTCGTTGCCGGTCATTCACTCAGGAATAACCTTAAGGATAAGGTTATTGCCCTTATGACTTTCGTACGAATACACATTACACGGTGAATTCTTTTCACTTTGTCAATATAGATCCCAGGCCCCACACCTCCCATCTGCAACTTGCGCCTTCTGGTGTTGCTATTGGTTTGGTTGTTTGACTGTTGCGTCCTTTGGTTTCTTTGGCTGTTCTTCACCCCGGACGTTCGGGCCTCCGATCCGACACATAATTTTCTATACGGTCTCCAGTACAGTTTCTACGTAGCCGAAGGCTCTGTTCCGATACGACACATAATTTTCACGCATCTCCCCCTCGGCAGCCAATCAACGCCAACAGCCGCTGCTTCCTCACTCGTTGCCATTGCATTTGTCCCATCAACGCCAGCTCCCCCTAGTGCCCCCTCCAATCACTACGTTCCGGAGCCGCCGCCATCCATTGCACCGTCTCCTACCCGTCTTATTCTCTCCCTGTTCTCTCTGAGATCCCCCCCCTCTTCCTTCCGATATCACTTATCTTTCTTTCACGTACCCACCATCGACACCGCAACACCCGCCGACGTTACTATTGACTGCACCACCCATTTGCAGCTCTCTCGCATCAATTGAACCCTCTTACAGCCGCTTCATTGATCACGCAGCTGCTCCATTGCTCGACCCCGCCCCTTCAATCGCTTCACAATACACGGCTTACAGGCACCCCCATCCACCTGCAGCTCCATCGCATCAATCGACTCCTCTCCCAGCCGCTGTATCGCTCGGACTGTCGCTACATCGATCATTCCCGCGCTCATCCGCTCCTTCTCGCTCGCATCGACGCTACAGCATCAATTGCATTCCTTTTGCTCCGCCCTCACTACACGCTTTGCCGCTCCGGTTCCAACCATGCCTCCTACTAAGCCCACCGCGGGCCGCTCCTCCGCTCCTTCCCCTAAGAAGAGACTCCAGGCGACCCCCTCCCTGTCTTCCTTGTCTGCCCGCTCCTCTGGATCTCGTTACCCCAAGCGCGCCCATCTGAAGCAGTCCTCCCCTCCCCCAGCTCCCACCCAGGCCACTCCTTCTCCCTCCTCTCTTCGTCCGCGGAAAGATGCACCTCTGTCCGCTTCCTCTTCCTCCTCCAGCCAATCCTCTGATATCTCCATGTCTGTCCCTTCCTCGGATTCCTCTGTGGCCTCCTCCACTCGGTCTGCTAAGAAGCCCGCTCCTCGCCTGGATTCTAAGCAGCCCGCCTTGAAGTCCCCCCCCCCCTTTAGCCCCCGGCTCTAACGCAGCTCGTCTTTACTCCTGCCCCTGTCCCAGCTCTTAAGCAGTCTCTCATCCAGCAGTCCCCCTCCCTGACTCCGTCCCCCGCCTTGGATCGTCAAGCCCTTCGTAAACAGGCTCTGGCTGCTGCCAACCAGGCCCACTCTGCTTCCTTCCTTTGGCATTTTTATGGTGATGGCCGTTTCCCTACCCCATCTTCCATCCAACACCTACGGAAGTCTCCAGCGCAGACCCGGGTTTGGAATGCCTCTCCCAGTCCTACCCACTTCTTCAGCAAGAAGGATGGCCGTGACAAGAAATCCATTCATGATGTGTGCCGTCTCTCAGTTGCCCCGGTGTACGCCTTGGTCAATCCCGATGATTCTAATTGGAGGTCCGCTACTGTGGAGTCTCTGGTTTCCCTGGCTTCGGCTTGCTTCCAAGGCTCTGCTGCGTGGACCAAATCCCCTCCCAGCCAAGCCCTCCGGAAATGTCTCATAGGTCTCGCTAAAATGTCTCCTGAATGCTTTGATGCCCTGTACTGTGAAGGCAACCTTATGCCTAGCACTGAAGGGCTGGTGTGGCTGGCTGCCAACCGGGTCCTCGGCTCTCATTGGTTCTTCAAGACTAAGCCCCCTGCCCCTGCTCCTTCAGCTGTCTCTGCCTCTTCCACCCCGGTGTCAGGCTCTCGGTCTGTCTCCTTTTTTCCTTCTGTTGGAGCTGCTTCTGTCCTTTCTTCTTCTGTTGGTCACTTTCTTCAACGGCGTGGGGTTTGCTCCAGTGATTCCAGGGCTCCGGTTGATGTCACTGAAGGTACCAAGTGCTCCTACAGCTCCTACTTCACTCTGTCTCTCCCCCGGCTGATGTCACCCCGACCTAGTGATTTGTACGACAAAATGCTGGAGTCCCTGACTGATGCACTCAGCCTGCTTTGGTCGGTGGATCGGAAGCTGGTCCTCTATGTTTTTCCTTCCCGCGCCAGCATTAACCCCAAGGCTAAGCCCGTCCCCAAACTCTGGTCTACCCTGCCTGACCGGCGCACTCTTGAGCTCTATGTTGCTTCCCTCTGGCTCCGGGTTCGCGCTGCACCCAACCTTCGGTTCTACATTTGACACAGTGTCCCAGTGGATGCTCTATTGTCTGACACTCTCCTTCAGCGTCTCCAGGACCGTGAAATGGACTTCAAGTATGATCATATTCAAGCCTCTACTACTGTCACCTGTGGTTTCCTGCTCGGGTCTTATATGCAGAGTTTTGATCTTAACCATTACAATGCGCTGCTCCAGACCCATCCTCGGTTTCAAGCCTTCCCTATTGCTGTCATCTGGAAGAACATTCGGCTCGACAACTCCCGAACCCCCGATCCCTCTCCTGTCCCAGCTGTCCACATCTTGTGTGATTCTACCAAGCATTCCCAGACTGTCAAGCTATTGAAGGCTCAGTTCAATCGCTGCTCTGCGTCTGATATACTAGCCTCCCTTCCTGATGGCAAATTCTACAAGTTTATTGAGACTGCTACCAATCCCTCTGACCGCTGCCTTTCCCCTTCCAAGCTGAAGACCCTTCGTCAAGCTAAGCACCGGCAAGCCAAGTTCATCCAGACCCATGAAACTGCTTCTGTTCTAGGTGTTGTTGACCTGGATCTTCCTGTCGATTTGGGTCAGGGACTGGGTGCTACCACTTTGCGCCGTGTTCTTCTGGGAATCCGTACTAGGGACAACTGGTCATGGCCACTGTTTCTCTCTGTTGACACCAGCTCCTACCGTGGTGAAATCCTGGCCCTGTACAACACTACTACCTCAGCTGAAGCTCAAGCCATGCTGTCCTTTCTTCCCATCTTCCTGGAGGCCCGGTATGGCTCTTGTGTTCGCCAATGGTTCTCTACTGAGTGTCTCACTGAGTTGGAGGACTTTCATTGGAATCCCACTGAAGGAAGGGTTGTTGAAAACGCCCCTGCACCGGACCAGGAGCCGGAGGATGCTCTGCCCTTCTTTGGTCGTGGTGACGTCTGTGATTGGGAACTCGTGGATGATGACCTGTCCATTGACTCCCCTTCCAACGCTGTTACTTTTGACCTGGATATGCACTTCTCTTTTCAGGTTTGTGAGGACAGCGCTAGGTGTGGATTTGATGATGGCCAGTCCATGTCTACTTTTGCCACCGGCACTTCCAACATCACTTCTGTTCTAGCTGCCCCTCCACCTGCTACCCCTCTCGACGGCGTTGCCATGGCTGACATTTTGTCCCCCGCTAGCACACTCCCCACCGCCCACACCTCTCCTCTCCGCTCTGGTCTTACCTCCATCGCTTTCTCCTGGCACCGACGCCAGTATCAGCGAGCTGAGCCATAGCAATGCCTCAACCAGCTCTGCACTGGCTTCTCTCCTCTCCGTGCGACAGACACGGTATGCCTCTGACCATGGTTAGGCACCCTTTCTTCTGGCCTGGTGGAATGCCTACTTCTCCAAATTCCACCTCTGCATCCCTCAGTCAACCTTCCTCTTCCTCCGCTCCTCCTTCTTCCCGTCTTGTCTACCCCACCGTGTTTCTCCTATCCCTGCACCGGGTGTTCCTACAGGTGCTCTTCCCCTTTACGCCTTTGGAGTGCTTCCCAGTGCTTCACCCAGGGCTGCTTCCACTGTTACACCCAGCGCGTCTCCACCTAGTGATCCCATCATTTCCCCCTGCTCTGCACCCAGTGTTTCTCCTAGCACTGCACCAGGCGCCAATCCCAGTGTTTCCTCCAGCAATGCATTTGGTTTGCTTTCTAGTGCTTCACCTCGGGTTGCCTCCAGGGTTCCACCCAGTGCTGCCTCCCCTGGTGCTCCCAGTGTTTCCCCATGATCTTCATCCCAGTGTATCTTCTAGCACTGCACAAGGCGCCACTCCCAGTCCTTCCTCCAGCAATGCATTTGGTTTGCTTTCCAGTGCTCCACCTCGGGCTGCCTCCAGTGATCCACCAAGTGCTGCATCAACTGGTGCTCCCAGTGCTTCACACTGATCTGCACCCAGTGTTTCTCTTAGCACTGCACCAGGTGACACTCCCAGTGCTTCCTCCAGCAATGCCTTTGGTTTGCCCCCAAGTGTTTCACCCAGCCGTGTCCTGGGCACGCTTTCCCGTGCTTCACCCACGGTTACATCCAGTGCCAATTCTTCTCCTTGTGTTGCTTCCTGTGCTGCCACTCCTGGCACAGCACCTGCTGTGGCCTTCCGTGTTCCACACCTATGCCTCACAAGCTTCCTCTTCCGTGCGACAGACACGGTATGCGTCTGATCATGGTTAGGATATCTCATTCAGGGCACTGTGGGATGCCCTCCAACTCTAATCCCCACCTGGATTCCTCCCGTCCTTCTTCCCATTCCTTGCCTCCTACTGCTTCCCGCCTAGCCCAATCCAATCTTCATGGGGACATCCTTGTGACTAAAGATGCTGATGCTTTTGGCCATCCCTTTCCCAAGTCTCCGTCATCAAACTCTACTCTCATTACCTTCCAAAATATTGGTCCCCAGCGGAAGTCAGCCTTCATGTCTTGCTCCCGTCACAACTCTCGGCGTGTTGCTCAAAGTAAAGCTGGGGTTGCTCTCTACGCAGAGCATTGCCTGAATGAACCTCAGCTCCCCCTCTGTGACCTCTTCCACTCTCGCATCAAACAGGCCTACCCTTCCACTTTCACCTTCCTTGCTAGCAACACGCATGAGGCATCCACCGGCACTTGGCGCCTCCCTGGTGGTACGGGGTTTACCATTGACCTGGCTCTTTCATTCTCACAAGCTTGCCCACGGTGCTGATCCTTTGGGGCTTGGCCGGTGGACCTTTGTCAGGCTTCAGGGTAGGGCTCAAGCTACGGTTACCATCTTTTCTGCCTACTGCCCTGTAGAAAATGACAGGCACCTTGGCTCTGTTTGGAACCAACACTGTCGCTACTTCCAGGCTGAGGAGGATCTTCGCTGTCCCAACCCACGCATTCTCTTTCGCCGTGACCTCACAGCTGCCCTTCAGGCGTGTTTAGAGGCAGGTGACTCCGTCGTCTTAGGGATTGACCATAATTCTGATGTCCAGTCTGACGGTCTTTCCTCTGAGCTCAAAGCACTCGGCTTCAAGGATGCCATCTTGACTACCCACCCTTCAACTTCCCCGCCTGCCACCCACAATCTAAATACTACCAGGACTCCCATTGATGCCATCTGGACTACTGAGCATGTTGATGTTTTCTGAGCTGGTTACTGTGCTTTTGATGGTGAGCACGGCATGGTTTCTGACCATCGCTTGCTCTGGATCGAAGTGTGTAATGGCAGTATGTTGGGCAAATATCTTCCACCTCCTGTGCGATCCTCTATTCCTCGCCTGAAATCTTCCCACCCTCACCTTCGGCAGCGCTATCTCAAGCGGGTAAAACATGCCTTTGCTACTGCTGGTGTGTTCCCCCTTCAGACTAAGCTTGAGCACCTGGTGGCACTGTATTTATCTGGTGATACCACTGTGCACGACACTCTCATCACTGCCTATGATGTCCTCCATGCTACCTCTGCTTCCATCCGGCTGTCTGTTGAACAACATCTTTGCCGGCTTCGCACCGGCATGATTCCTTGGTCTCCCAAGCTCCAGGTTTACCGTGACACCATTGATTTTTGGAGGCGGATCGTGCAGCTCCAGCAGGGTGTCTCCACCAGTCACACCATTGTGAAGCGCTTGGCATGTAAGCTTTCCTTATACAAGGGTGAACACTGTGATCTTGCCACGGCTGTCCTCCATTTGAAGCAAGCCTACAAGCAATACCGTGCTGTCAAAGTCCTGGCTCCATTGTGGCGTGACTCCTTCAACCAAGGCTTGGTGGACGCCCTTCTTACTGAAGGCAAGCCCTACAACCAGAGCGCCTCTCAGATTCGGGCACGCATGCGCCGTGAACGGCTCCAACGGGATATAGGGCTCGCTGCCCGCGCTATCCGTGGTCGTCTTTCTAAACCTGCCGTTCTGAAAGCTGTTGCAGTTGGCTCCGATGGCACTGAACAAGTCTTGGAGTGTCAATCTGCCATGGTGCCAGCCATGGCTGCCTCCAATGTCTGCCGTCAGCAACAATGCCTAGACACTCCCTCCATGTCTCCCTCTTTCATCCAGGCCTTCGGTTACGTGGGAACTGGACCTTCCTCAGCTGCGGTCCTTGCTGGCACCTATGTTTCTCCTTCAGGAACTGACCCGTACCTGACTGAATTTCTTACTTGCCTTCAGGTGCCTGTGGCTATTCAGTCTTTGGCTCCCTTTGACTATTCTGTTAGCCCTGCTGACAATGCTGCTGCTTGGAAATGCCAGAAGGAACGCACTGCTGGTGAGCCTTCTTGCCTCAGTTTTGCCCACCATAAATCTTTTGCTTTGGACCCACAGCTGAATTCCTTTGATACTTTGATGCGAACTGCTCCTCTGCTTGCTGGCTTCTCGCCCTCTGCTTGGCAGGTTATCACCGACGTTGAAATCTTCAAGAAACCTGGTGAATACCGTGTTGACAAGATGAGACTCATCCAACTGATGTCGCCTGAGTTTCAGATCAACAACAAGATGATTGGTAAACGCATTCTTGCTCATGCTGAACAAGCCAACTGCGGTGGCAGTTGACCAGCATGGCAGCCGGAAGCATCACAAAGCCATCAACGCTTGTCTCAACAAGAAGCTTATTTGTGATGTTCTTCATCAGAAGCGCCGCTCCGGGGTGGTTGCAATGAATGATGCCAAGGGCTGCTATGATCCGAATCTCCCATCCCATTGCCAGTCTCACCCTTCAAAGCTTTGGGATTCCGGCTCATGTTTGCGAGGTTCTACTCTTCACTCTCCAGCGTGCCATCTATCACATTAAAACTGGATTGGGCCGGTCCGGTCCCTATGTATGGTGATGAATCTATTCCTCTAAGTGGGATTGGGCAAGGCAACGGTCTCGGCCCTACTCTGTGGGCTCTGGTTTCTACCATTCTTTTCCGGATGATGCAGAATGCAGGCCATGGGGTTCATCTCCTCACCTCCCTATCCCTTCAGCTTGTCTCCTTGGTTGGTTTTGCTTTTGTGGATGATACTGATCTTTTCTGTGCCGGTGCCTCCTCTACTACCTCTGGTGAGGCTTTGGCTGTTGATTTTCAGGCAGCTTTAGACCGCTGGGCTGGTGGTCTCATTGCTACTGGTGGCGCTATTAACCTGCTAAGTCCTTCTGCTACTTGATTGATTTCAAGTGGACTGGCTCTGGTTGGGACTATCGCTCTGTGGATGAAATGCCCGGGATTTTCACCATCACTGACAAATCTGGTGCCGAGTCCCCTCTTGACCGTTTTGAGGTTGATCACGCTGACAAGACTCTGGGTGTCTACATTTCTATGGACGGCAATGAGGAAGCTCAAGTTGCTCACCTGCAGACCCAGTCCCAGTCCTTTGGATCTCAAATGAGGTCCTCCAAATGTGAGAAGAACACCTCCCTTTACACCTTCAGGTACTCATTTATGAAGTCTTTTGAATACCCCATGCCCGTCACTCAGCTCAGCGCTTCTACCTGGACCCGAATTCTCCAACCAACTCTGGTCCCAGTGCGCAACAAGGCCGGCATGTCTCGCAACTTTCCACGCAAGGTCTTTTATGGTCCATCTTTGTATCAAGGCTTTGGTTTCGTTCACCCATTCCTTCTCCAAGAATTCAGCACATTGCTACTCTGCTTCAGGAATCTGTCCGTGGTTCCCAGACAGGCCATATTCTTAGGCTTACAGCTGAAGCCTTTTGGTTTGAACCAGGAATCCCTTTTCATCTTGGTATTACCCCCTACCAGCCTTATGCCTCTTATATCACTCCTTGCTGGTATAAGCATGTGTGGCATTTCTTTTCTTTGCACCCAGTGAGTTTGGTGGAAGATTTTCCTACACTTCCTCTGCTTCGAGCAAATGGCTGCTACCTCATGCAAGCTTTTGTCACTGCTGGCTTTCAGGGCGCCGACCTGTCTCTTCTGAATCTCATCAGGATGTCTCTCCAGGCTATCTCCCTTGCTGATATCTGCACTGCATATGGCACACGGCTTTCTCCTATGGCCTTCCAGTTGCAGTCCTCTAACCATCTTCGCGCCCACCTTGACTGGCCTCGATGCCCTCCTCCGTGGCCTTTCCCAGCACTTCGGCTTTGGCAACGTGCCCTCCGGAAATCCTTCTTACCCCCATTGGCCGTGCCTTCAGACCGTGCTTTCCACCCCTCCTTCCACCTGGGCCATTGGCTGTCATCTGCCTCTTCCTCTGTATGGCCCTGGTTTTTGTGTCGTTCTACTGACCGGATCTTCTCCAAATGCCCCACCGGTTGGAAGGTCGGTTCTTCGCAAGGCCAAGGCCAATACAGCTTCAACACTACCATCCTTTGCGCCAAACCTGCCTGTGCGGACACTCTTGTCTCTCTCCTTTCCAGTGGGAATGTGTTCTGAATTGTAGGCCCATCCACCTTTATCTCCCATCCACCAGACAAGGATCCCTTGACCTACGATCCTTTTACGGGTCTCCCTACCACCCCAGAGGATGCATTTTATGCTCTCTGCGCTTCTCCCTGAGTCCTTCTCCATCAACACTCCCTTCCCCAGGATGGATGCCAGGCCCTTGCCGATGCCATTATGAGTGGCTCTGCCAGCGCTGTCTGTGACGGCTCTTATGATCCCATTCTCCTCTGAGGTACATCTTCCTTCATCCTCTCCCCCAACACCTCCACCAAGGCTCCCACGGTGTTCCTCACTGGATCTAACCTTGTCAGTGGCTCCCCCAAAGATCAGTCTTCCTACCGGAGCAAATTGGCTGGCATCATTGGTGTCCTCACCTGCTGTATGGCTCTGGTGGACCTCTATAGTGTAGCCTCCGGCTCACTCACCATTGCCCTTGATGGGGATACGGCTCTTCAACAGGCTCAGGGAACCTGGCCCTTGTCTATTTCTCAGAAATCTTTTGACTATGTCTATGTCATTTGCAATATGCTCTCTGCTCTTCCAATCACTGTCACCTTCAAGTGGGTTCAGGGTCATCAAGAGGGTCTTCCTCTTGACTGGTGGGCGCTTCGCAATCATCAGGTTGATGGCATGGCCAAGGCATTTCTATCCATGAATCGTTCTTCTCCTTACCACTATCCCCGACTTGTGTTTGAGCCCTGGGCTCTCTCATAGAAGGGTCTCAAATGCTCTCGCTTTGACAGAGATGCCTTGCACATTCTTATTTCGGGTCCTCCCCTTCTTCACTATTGGCACACTCACCACGACATCTCCATTCCACCACAAGTCTCCGATTCTATCCATTGGTGTGCCCATCACTCTGCTTTCAAGCGCCTCCCTCCTGGTATGCAACGGTGGTTTGTCAAGTTTGCTTCGGGTTGTATTGGTGTTGGCAATCAGTTACTCCATTACCAGCACCAGGATCACTCTCGATGCCCTCTGTGTGCCCACGACGAGGAAAAGGTTTCCCATGTTCTTTCATGTGCCGACCCCGGGGCTGTCCAGCACTGCTTGTCTTCCTTTCGGGGCCCTTTGCAACAGCGCCTTACTTCTGAGCTTACAGACCCTTCACTGGCTCTCGCCATCGTGGATGTTACCACTAGGGTTCGTCAAGGTAGGCGTATCCACCCTTCCTCATACTCCCCTGATATTGCATCTGCTATAAGGGCTCAGCGTCGGATTGGATGGCACAACTGGTTCCTTGGGAGGTGGACCCCCCTCTGGCATCAGATTCAAGCTGATTACTATTCTTTGATTGGTAGCAAGCGATCTCCTCGTCGATGGGCCACTGCAGTGATTCATCAATTTTTCCTCACCTGTTGGGATCTCTGGACGTACCGGAACCAACGGCTCCATGGCACTGGAGGGTTGCTTGAGTCAGAACAACACCAATCTCTCAATGATTCCATTTCATCTGAATTGGCCATTGGCTTAGCTGGTGCTCTGCCTCAATCTCACTCCCTCCTCCAGATTCCCCTCCAAGTGCTCTGTGGATACCCTCTTACTGCCAAGCGTCAATGGCTTGCGACCATCCAGCTTGCCAGGAGACACTATGCAGTCCCTCTCCCGTCCCAGCAGCCGTATCGCCAAGAGGCTGCCTTGCTGAGGGCTTGGCTGAATGGATCCTAAAGGATGGGCCAAACTTTTCACTCAGCGCTATCCCCAGTGCTTTTCCCAGTGTCTCCCTCAGTGCAGCCCGCATTGCTTGGGTCTCTTTGTGTTTCCCCAAGTGCTTTCCAGTATCTCACCAGGCTCTACACCCGTGCTGATCCCAGTCTCTCACCAGGTTCTTTACCTTGTGATGCTCCTCGAGCTGCTCCAAGTTTGGCTCCTGGCGCTGCTTCCAATATATCACCATCTTCTGCACCCCAGTGCTTCTCCCAGTGCCTTACCCGGTTCTGCACCCAGTGCTGCTCCTTGGGCTGCACCTAGTGTGGTTCCTGGCGCTGTACCCAGCGCTGCTCCCACTGTATCACCACATTCCACTCAGGGTTGCTCCCAGTGTCTCACAACGTTCTGCACCTGGTGCCCTCCCTAGTTCTTCCCCCAGTCACCCACCTTTGCACACCCTGCTGCTCCCGGTATTTTACCCTTCCTCCTGTCTGTTTGTTGGTAGCTGCTCCCAGTTTGGATTATGCTACCGGTATCCTTCAACAGTTTTCCCTTGTACTCTCCCTGCTTGCTTTCAGGATTTGTTTGACATATTTGTCGTTCTACAACTTGGGGCTTAAACTCTCTTCGATTGAGGCGACGTTAAAGTCTGGATACAGACTGAGTAGTTTAGATCCACCTTTGGTGGTTAAAGTTACTTAAATACGTATATTAATTAATTGACAGCAGCTCCATCCAGACCCCAACCACACACTGGCTCCACAACCCTTGATGGTACACCTTCTTTTATCCGCGTCACCATTTGCTTGTGCTGTGGACTCTTCCCCTGCCTACAACTCCAATCGATAGTTGTTTAACACTCCCAGCGGAATCGCTATTCGCTCTCTGGTCCGATTACAAGACACCGTCTACACTCGGCCACTACGCCTATTGCCATATTCCCCCTCCCTTCCAGCATCACACGTCGTTCCCATACGCCTTTTCTGAATCAATTCCCTGCAGACCCATCGATTGCATCGCCTCTGATCTGATTACCCCCGGAGCTCCATCGAATGAACCATCCAGCCGCATCTCCACCCATTGCATCGCCTCTGCTCCACTCGCAGTCACCCGCTCCGATCGCAGTCACCAAAGTCTCGCTGCTTCGCCTTCTCCCATTGCCAACGTCTTCCCCTCGCTCTTGCGGACACGCTGGTACCATTTTGGTCCTCCAACTCCTCCAACGTCACATAAATGATGCTCATGCTTTCGTCAAATTCCTGTGATGTTTTAAAAAATTCCAAAACATTTTGTTGCGCGCACAATAAATAATTCTCTACCTATTTTTGCACGCAACAATTTCAAGTAGGTCTATTTTTGCCACCGTTTTTTTCAGCCCTCGTACCATGCTTGCTTCAGAATCTTTCTATTCTAAAATTTTGTTTCATGCTTACCCTGATAATATTTATTCGCCATTCAATTTTTGTTTTTTCCACACGCAACTCATGTTTTGTAATAATATCCTCTATGTACACTGATATTGTTGTAGCGTTGATATAAATTTCTTAACAAATATATGAGCTTCTTGATAACCAGCAATGTATTCTGTTACGTTGCTTTCACAATACTCACACTACATTTATCGAATATCAAAAGCCAACAACCATATTTTTGTACTAATAAGAAAGTATTTTATCCGCATTTGCAATAATCTCCGACATTTCACAATATTCACGCTACGCATATCAAATACCGAAATACAACAAATATATTTTGTAACAAATATGAAAGTATTTTATCAGCTTTTGCAAATATCTTGTTTATTGTATTATATTCGAACAGAAGACCCGGAACAATATTGTGCAAACCATAAAATAATAATGAACTAGCCGTGCTACTCTAAAGATGTTGTTATCACTAATTACTCTGGTTCATTTTTCATGTATTCGAGGTATAATTTGTATTCCTCGGTATCCTCGCCGAGAATCTGAAGCAAGCTACGTTTTCTCTTCCGTCTTTTTCCCTTTTCACTTTCTTCATCCTCCTCCTTATCTTGTTGTTTATGATTGCCACTTTGTTTTTGGTACATTTTAAGTAGTTCCTTCTCTAATTCTTTCGACTGTTGTTCCTCCTTTCGTTCTTCTAATTCGCTTACTAGGTATTCGTAAAGATCTTGTCCCTCGTTACTCCATCCCTCCTTATTTCCTGACTTACCGTCAGTGAATTTCTTTCTCAACCTCGTGCCCTTTGTTGTGTTTAGCCACAAGTTGTAGTCGTTGTAAAGGAAAAGCAATGCAAAAGCTTCATCACTTGGGGTGAAAATCTTACTGACTGTCATTCTGACTGATTTTCTTTTGAAGTCTGTTTGTTTTGGTGACACCGCTCCAAGAATTCTTTTCATGAAGTATTTGAATTCTGGTGAACTTTTCCACTGATAGTCTTCGTGCAATTGGTACCTATTTTCTGAGTTCACGTCTTTGGTGTCCGTGATTAGAACCGTTCCTGGGAAACTATCTGGTATCTGGTTGTTCCTTTTATCGTCTACATGTCAGTGTTAATATGACCAAAATGTTAGAAAGGATTATGAAAGAGTGCATGCCGGCAATCATTTTATTGTTGGTTGCTTACCTTTGTAGTTTTTCCTGGAAAGAGTTTGAGCATTGTGTCTACACGCAGTGACTGCTCGGCAATAAATTCCACTCCACTTTTGTTCCTTTATAGCAATCATGTTTGGTATTTTATTGTTATTCGTTAGTTTTGCAATGTTGAATATTGTTGCCTTCACAAATGTATTCTCTGGTGGGAATTTAAATTTCCTGAACGCTGTTTCTTTGACGTGTTTGACAATGTTGTTTTCCAAGTTATCGTTATCGGATTCTTTTGTTGTCTGTAGAATATTTCTGTTGCTACTGTTGGTGGTTCTATATGTTTGGCTATCATTTGTGTTTGTCTGGTCACTTCCCAATACACTGCTGCGCGGGCTGTTTGTGTTATTGGTAACAATGGTTTTACCTGTCACCGGACTGCAACTACTAAGTTCTACCATTATTTCTTTGTTAAATCGTGCACCTCAACTTACCATTTTTTCCTTTGATTGATTTGGCGCGCTATTTTTATGATAATAATGTTGTTTGAAGGAAGTGTTTGGCATGTTTTTTCATTCATACTGTACGCGCTGTAAGTGCTTGATTTACTGCCTCCCGGGAAGTGCTGTATTACTATTAATTGTACTACCTGTGAGTGTTGTTTTACTGGCGCCTGCCTATCTTTTGTTTGCGCATGCCGTAATATTCTGCAATGTGGTGTCCTGAAAATTTTGGCACGGACCCAAACATTTTGATGTTCCCTACCCTACTGTACTGTACCGTATCATTCCGTATATTCTTGTGTTTATTGCTTTTCCATTTTCTGCAATGGCGTTGCAGGAAATGCCTTTTTTGCTTTTGGGGGAACTCGTGCAATGTGGTTGACACTACCCCCTTAATTAATTTTGGTGTGGACCACAATCCGTAGGTTCCACTGAGGGTAATCGAACGTAGCCCAAGCATTGATTCTCGTACCTATTGTCTTTTCATTTTCTACAACGGCGTTGCAGGAAAAGCCCTTTTTGTCGTTTTGTTATTTTCTATGGAGTACATTTTTTGAATGTACCAACGTCTTTTTGTAGTCCATCAAAAACAGACTAACTTTAAGTAGTGTAACTTTCCTCGTCAGGATATGATTGGTTCTTGATATAGATGTTAACATGTCCAGTGGATTGATTCCTCCGTAGAGACATGGTGTACAAAGGGTAGTCTCCGTAATTTTTTGTTATTATTTTTTGATTTTTGTATGAACAAGTAACCAAAATAGTGTTTCTCAGTTACTTTTTGAGTGCAAAAGTGTGTTATTTTCTGAAATTTTTGGATGAATATTGCTCATACTATGGATTGGGGAGACTATGAAACAATATTGACAAGTCTCAGGCTGATACTTTAGTCATTATGAATTTTGTAATAATGTTTGTCCCTGGCCATGCATGTACCAAAATAGTGATTGCTAGTCACTTTTTGAGTGCAAAAGTGTGTCATTCAAGGCAATTGAAGGATGAATATTGCTCATACTTTGGATTGGGTAGACTATGTAACAATGCTGACAATTCTAAGGCTGATATTTTAGTCATTATGAATTTTATAATACTGTTTGTCCCTGGCCATGCATGTACCAAAATAATGAGTCATTGTCAGTTTTTGAGTGCAAAAGTGTGTCATTTGAGGCAATTGAAGGATGAATATTGCTCATACTATGTATTGGGTAGACTATGAAACAATATTGACAATTCTCAGGCTGATACTTTAGTCAGTATGAATTTTATAATACTGTTTGTCCCTCCTGGCCATGCATCATGTACAAAAATAGTGATTGTTCATCAGGTTTTGAGTGCAAAAGCGTGTCATTCGAGGCAATTGAAGGATGAATATTGCTCATACTATGTGTTGGGTAGACTATGAAACAATATTGA
The DNA here is from genome assembly GCA_037355745.1 of Pseudo-nitzschia multiseries. Classification (NCBI taxonomy): domain Eukaryota; phylum Bacillariophyta; class Bacillariophyceae; order Bacillariales; family Bacillariaceae; genus Pseudo-nitzschia; species Pseudo-nitzschia multiseries. Next base: position 20,873,869 of record CM074782.1, on the reverse strand, counting down.
CAATTCTCAGGCTGATACTTTAGTCAGTATGAATTTTATAATACTGTTTGTCCCTGGCCATGCATGTACCAAAATAGTGATTGCTAGTCCCTTTTTGAGTGCAAAAGTGTGTCATTGTCTGAAATTTCAGGATGAATATTGCTCATACTATGTATTGGGTAGACTATGAAACAATATTGACAATTCTCAGGCTGACGTCCGATAACTGTCACTCGACCTTTTTTTTTGTCGCGAGGTACTGTCGCAACCCCTTTTTGTGTGTAATTTTAACACGAGTCCCCCTTGTGATTCACTAGTTCAGTATCAAGCCCGCCCTCGTATTCTCAATCCCTGGTTCGCGATAATTTTTTTCCTCGGGTCATGAATAATTACTATTAATTTTTAATATCACCTAGTACCCGTACGTTTGTGAATCGCACGTACTGAAAATTAAATACGCATGGTCATGACTCACACCCAAGCCCCCCTGTGATTCACTGGGTCAGTATCAAGCCCGCCCTCATAACTCTCAATACCTGGTTCGCGATAATTTTTTCCCTTGGGTCATGAATAATTATTATTAAATTTTAATATCACCTACCCGTACATTGGCGAATCACACCTAAAAAAATGAAATACGGAAGGTAACGTCTCACAACCAGTATAATTTAACATTAGTGCTCGCGGCACATAATTTTTAAAATGTATCTTCGTTGCTCGTGACACATTACCCCTATAACTTATTAATTAGGCTCGTGACACTTTACGCTTTAAAATGTATCTTCTATGCTTGCAACACACAACCGTTACAATTTAACATTAGTGCTCTTGACACACTAGCCTTATAATTTAATATTTGTTCTCGCGACACCCAACCCTTAAAATTTAATATCATCGCTTGCGACTACCTACCACTACAGTTGAATTATTTGGGTCAAGAATTTGCCTAGTACTATCATATGCAAAATATGTATTATATGTATGAGTACTCCTTTTCCATGCACTTTAATCGGTTGTGCCACACAATGTACAATGCATTGCAATGGTATGCAATGTATGTAGAATATTTACCTTTTACCCTAATCACTTTCCCCGAAGATTTTCCCGTGTCGTAGGTGTGAACCATCCCGCGTCAAATTAGTGAATGGACTGCCACAATGAACAGTATCGATTCTGAAAACAAGGGCTAAACTTCCTCCATTTCGTCAAGCAATTGCCTCCATGCCGGATCAATATAGTTGTCATCCTCACTTTCCTCTTCAGCAAGACTACTGGCAACAGTGCCACCATTTTTTGATACAGTACTGATACTAGGATTGCTTTCCGAGTTGAATCTTTCCAGCATCATTTTCTCCAAATTTTTACCCGTTTTGGGATTTTCTCTTAACGTTTGTACCTTCTTGCACAATTTAGTGAACACTTTCCGTCCTTCTTTGTCCCATCCATTTGCACTTCCACTTTTTGAATCGCAATATTTTTTTCATGTATTTTGTTTTCTTTTGTGTCGTGTATGTTCCATCAAGTTTCATTTGCTTCTGTTTTTCCCAATTGCTGTACTCGTTGTCAATTATCATAAGGGCAAAAGCCTCATCCGTAAGAGTAAAGATGGTACTAATAAGATCCTTTGTCTTCCTCAGCCTGAAGTTTGTCTTTCCCAGATTAACGGCAGACAGAATTCTTGTCACAAAATAATAAAATTCTTCATTATCCGCATTTCCGTATTGCCGGTACTCTTTCGCCAGAATTTCCATCGAGTCCATATTTAGAGCTACAGTACCAGGGAATGATGCCGGCACTTTTGCCATTTCACTATCAGCTGCGGTGATGACAACAAATGTCAGCATGATATCATAGTATGGCTTGGTTAGTTGTACGCCGGTCGTAGGCACATATGGAAGAACGTTGAAAGCACCATAATTTCCAGATGATTCAACGATTACGCTGTCACTTACCAAACCAATTTTTTCTAGCCAATGTTTGATTATTGTGCCTCAATTTTGCCAGGGCTTTTGGTACTGCATTATCAAAGTAGGCACAGAATTTCTTAATGGGTATATTTTTTGGAACGGATATTACACACGCATCGATTCCTTGCACGATTATTTTATTGGAGAGTGTGTTTGTTGTCATAAATTTCAGGCCACCATACCATTCCTTTTTCACATAGGCCCTCATCTGTCCTTCAACTGTATCTTTATGTGTTTTCAATAGTTTCATAGTTTCCGTTTTCATACTATGTATAGTTCCACAACTCAACATACTCACTTTATCAACGCTATCGCCGCCCCGCACTGTTTTCAATGGAACCGTGTTGGTAGTTTTCGCAGCATCCTCTTCAGAATTGTCTCCCTTCTTAGCAGCTCTCACCCTTTTCAGGATATCCTCTAGTAGATCTGGGTTCTCATTCGCTATTTCTGTTAATGTTTTCACCGTTTGGTTCACGTTTTTCTTTTTGTGTTGTCCGCCCTCCGTAGTTTTTTGTTTTGTTGTCTCTTTGGTATTTTCTCTAGTATCCTTATTCTTTTTGGAGCTCCAATCATTGTCTTCACTAACTGAACTTGAATCAGTGTCACTGTCAGTGTCACTTTCACTTTCACTGTCGATGCTGTCCATCATGCTAATGTTTTCAGCTTTTCTTTTTAGTGGTGTTTTTCTTTCCGCCATGGTGGTGCCTTCTTGTGTTGCTGCAATTGTTGTGTTCTTCTCTGTGGACATGGTAGTAATGCATGTATTTTTGGTATTATTTCTATTGTCTCCATCCCTGGCTGCATTTGCCATATCTGCTATTTTCTTTTCTTGGAGACGTGTTATTTTTGCCTTGGGTAGGTTGGACCATTTTTGTTTCGGCATCTTGTATTTTTATCAATTGTCTGTGTTTTTGGCAATTTTGTGAATTTTTATGCTGCCTTGTTTTTGCATCGATTGTACGAAGTCATCAATTTGCAATACATTTCTCTTTGTGGAAGCGGGCTTGTGAGCACGGGCCAACCAAAAAGAACTGTCTGCCTAGCCGCGCCAATTTTTTTTTCTCCCTACATTCGCTTCTTATTTCCACACAAGTAGTACTACCTGTACTAGATTATACGATACCAATTTATTTTGATGTTCCCCATCCTACCGTATCACACCACTGCATATTGAAATCTGTAGAACCGAAAACAGGCACATTGTATGGAACTGTGTTGGAGATGACAATTCTCTGTTAAGGAAAATCCGCACAACGTATGTATTTTCGTTTCAGGGTTAACTTTCTGTAACGGCGTTCCCAATGAAGTTGTCTGGAATGGCAATTCTGACTTCTTCATTTGTAAGGAACTAGTTGCATTGATGAGCCTGTAATGGAAAATAAGCACGATATCTGCAACGGCGTTTCCGTGTTATGTGTCTGGAACGGTGTTGTAGATAACAATTCACTGTTGGGGAAAATCCACAGAACGTCTTTATTTGCGTTTCAGGGTTAAATTTCTGGAACGGCGTTTCAGATTGAGGTTTCTGGAACGGCAATTCTGACTTTTTCATTTGTAACTAACGTTTTTCACAGTAGTTAATTTTTATATTTACGTGTTTAACGAGGACAGGATTGTGCACGTATTCGTAAGTAGGGGTAAGTTTTGCCATAGTAAAGCTTGTTACTAGCACTATTTCACACGTCCCCACGCACCACAAGGAACGGGATAGTTATTGTATTCCTCTAAATCTTCCGGTGAATTCCAACGTTTTTCGTAAAGTTGTAGCCAGTGCACAATGTTTCTCTCCTTTCTCTCCTCTTCCTCCCTTTTCTCTTTGTTTGCAAATTGTTTCAGTTTTCTTTTTTTCCTCTTAGACTGCTTTTTCGCTTTCTTCATGAATGAATTCCAATTGTCTTTATTCTTGTTGTTGTTTTTCTCCGTTTCTTCATTTCGTTCCTTTCTGTCCTTGGTTTCTTTGATGTACATTATACTGTACTTTTCAATGATTGCCTCTTCAGTCATTGTTCTGCGCCACTCGTTGAACCAAAGGGTTGTCAGACAGGGACGATTACCCGGGTGAAAATGTATGCATTGCTTTATGTGTTTTCTGGCTTCCGGCGTCAGGTTACACCATTTTTTTGGTGGAAATGTATGACCATTGAGTTCGAGCCTCTCTCATTCTCCTGATTGTACTGGTCGTCCAATACCCACGTTGTTGTAGCACTGTATGTCCTCCGTTCCTTTCAATGCTGGATAACCGCATAAAATGTGTGCCATAATGATACCCAAAGCCCACACGTGGTCAACGGCATCAGTGCCGCCTTCCTCGTAGAAAGGAAATATGTCCTCAGTTACGTACTTTAAGCATTGTTCCCAAATTTCTAAAGCTTCTTCTTCATTGAAATGCCCTTTTGGGCTGTTGAGTCTATCTCTAACGTCGTCTATCTTGTTGCATCTATTAAGTATTGTGAGTACCAAGTTGCCGTTTTTGGCACATAGCGCATCGAACCCAGTTTCAAAATGATATAAGAATGGATTTCTCTCGTTGTTTTCCGTCACCGTCATTTAGCTCATTCCTTCTTGCACAGTACTCCGCCGAATCCAAAAGATACCTAGGCTTCAAAACCTTCCTCTTGTACGCTGATTGTGGTGTTGTGTTCTCCATTTTGCTCTTCCTTGTAATAATGATTTACGTTGGGCAAATACCGAGGTATTTTTGTTCAATTACTCTTTGTAAACTGTTAATGAGTAATTCTTACCGCACTTATTTAAGTAATGTAAATTTTGTCATTTTGCAAGGATTGGGTTATATTGAAGTCACTGTGTCTTGTGGTTCGACTCCTCCTTAGAATGGTCCATACGTAGTACTTTCCTCATTACTTTTTGTTCCTACTAGTTCTATTTCTTTATCTTTGTATCATGAAGTAACCTAAATAGTGATTGCTACTAAGTTTTTGAGTGCAAAAGTTTGTTAGTTTCTGCAGTTTAAGGATGAATACTGTTCATTCTATGGATTGGTTAGAGTATGAAAGTATATTGACAATTCTAAGGCTGATACTTTAGTCTGTATGAATGTTTTAATAGTTTTGGTCACTGGTCATTTTTCCTCCAAAACCAGTACCCAAATGTACTAATTAGGTTGTGACACACAAACCACCATGACAGATAAGTCACTTCTGTTTCTTTCATTAATCATCTTATCCATTACATTAACATTATTCATTTTTCAATCACACCAAATATCTGATTTTGGAATTTTTAATTGCAAATTAGTGTGTATTTTTCTTCCCAATCCAGTAACCAAATGCACTAATTAGGTGGTGATACCTAAACCATGACAGATAACTCACTTCTGTTTCTTTCATGATTCATCTCACCCATAAGAGGAACAATATTCATTGTTCAATCACACGAAATATCTTTTTTTTGTTTTTTTACTTGCAAATTAGTGTTTATTTTTCCTCCAAATCCTGTACCCAAATGCACTAATTAGGTGGTGACACACAATTCAAGACTGATAACTCACTTCTGTTTCTTTCATGATTCATCTTACCCATAACAGGAACAATATTCATGGTTCAATCACACAAAATATCTGTTTTTGGAATTTTTAATTGCAAATTAGCTAGTGTGTATTTTTCCTCCAAATCCAGGACCCAAATGCACTAATTAGTAGGTGGTGCCACACAAACCATGACAGATTAGTCACTTCTGTTTCTTTCATGATTCATCTTACCCATAACGGGAACAATATTTATTGTTAAATCACACATAATATCTGTTTTTGGATTTTTTACTTGCAAAATAGTGTGTATTTTTCCTCCAAATCCTGTACCCAAATGCACTGATTAGTTGGTGACATACAATCCACGACAGATAACTACCTTCTGTTTCTTTCATGATTCATCATATCCATAATGCCATAAAAGGAACCATATTCATGGTTGAATCACACCAATTATCTGTTTTTGGAATTTTTAAATGCAAATTAATGTGTATTTCTCCTTCAAATGCAGGACCCAAATGCACTAATTAGTAGGTGGTGCCACACAAACCATGACAGATTAGTCACTTCTGTTTCTTTCATGATTCATCTTACCCATAACGGGAACAATATTTATTGTTAAATCACACATAATATCTGTTTTTGGATTTTTTACTTGCAAAATAATGTGTATTTTTCCTCCAAATCCTGTACCCAAATGCACTGATTAGTTGGTGACATACAATCCACGACAGATAACTACCTTCTGTTTCTTTCATGATTCATCATATCCATAAAAGGAACCATATTCATGGTTAAATCACACCAATTATCTGTTTTTGGAATTTTTAAATGCAAATTAATGTGTATTTCTCCTCCAAATGCAGTACCCAAATGCACTAATTAGGTGGTTACACCCAAACTATCACCTATAACTCACTTCAGTTTCTTTCATGATTAATCTTATCAATAAAAGTAACTTTTTATCATCAATGTTGTTAACACTATGTATGTGATAGAATCTGAAAATAACTGTTTAATTTTCAACCTGATACTGCTTTAGACAGTACGATTTTTGAAATACATATTGTCCCTGGACATAATAAAATTACCAAAACTGTGAGTCATAATAATTTTTAGAGTGCAACTATGTGTCATTTCCATCAATTTCATCATGAATATTGCTAACATTTATTGTTATGTGGATTACTATGAAACCAACAGTATTATTTTGAAGGTGGTTCCTCTTTTACACAGTATGAATTTTGAAATACTACTTATTGTCCCAGGACATAATCCAATTACAAAAACTGTGATTCATAATAAGTTTTCAAATGGAACTATGTGTCATTGCCAGCAATTTCATCATCAATACTGCTCATGTTATGGACTGGGTTCAATTCATTGTTCACTGAAAATGCACCCTGTTGCCGTAAAACATGATGCTATCAGATTGGAATTCTGTATTGGTTCTAGTACTAATACTAGTAGTACTAGTATTAGGTACAACCTTCTGAGAGCTTAGAACTGCCAACCACTATGAACACGCATGTAGGACTACAGTATTACAAAAACATGTAATAGTAGACTAATATGAAAAGATTCAAATGATCTACTGCGTTTTGTAGTACTCTACTACTAGTTATTAAATTTTACTTATGATTATTTCTTACCTACACAATAATGTTTTGGTTAATCTGAATCCAATGTGGAGAAGAAGAAGTACAAGTAGTGAGGACGTTGTAGTAGTATGATAACTTCTTTCCCGCTTAGGCCCTCTTTGCTCTTGTGTTCTATGGTGGTGCGTGGCGAAGGCTATGAACGTCTACCCAATACAGCATTGTTTCATTATTTGAAGACCTCCAACAACTTGGTGAACTGTGGTTTATTCGACCCCACACGGTTGTAAGGGAACCAGGTTGCGCGTTTCACTGTTGTACCATCCGGTAGTTTCTTGTGCACCATGTATCCAGGGTATTGAGGATAATGGTCCTTCTTCTTTGATGCATAACTTTTCACAACACCAGTTCCAGGTGCTGGAAGACCCGTGATTGTCACCTCACTACCAATTGCGAATTTAGGATACGAGATCACCGGATCAGGATCTGCAAACAACACCTTAATGTTTCCGGAGCGCTTCTGTCTTATTACGTTGGCTGGTTGTGGACAAGGAACTTGCAGAAGGTATCCAAGATCTTCAACATGGCCAAGGTTTGGAGAAACCTTCCTCTCCTTGTACTTTGGCTCTCCATTGGATTTGTCTGATGCAGTCTTGTTTCTTTTTTTTGGTTTCCTAAGGAACGACTTCTTCTTTGACTTCGTTGATGCGTTCTCTTTAACTGCGTTTGGTTCTGTGGGAGGTACATTGCTGTTTACTACTTCTATGTTGTCTTCTTCATCATCATCATTGTTTGTGTTACCTCCATCAATTGAGGTATCACTAGAGTTGTTGGTCGATTTGTCTTCCCAAGGAAATCGAAAGAATGATTCCACTCCATCGATCCCTTTGTTAGTGAACACTATCCATCGGACGGAATACGTGTCATTCTCTTCGATGAACGTCTCAAAGTTCTTCAAGTGCACCTTCATGAAGTCCCACTTTGCAATGTCGGTAGCTCTGTAACTCTGACTCGTGGGTACCTTGATTTTTTCAAATAGTTTGATCAATGAGTCGCCATTGGATTGTAAAGTCTTTTCATCCTCTCGTGAAACAAAACTTACTTGCAAGCCTGCTTCCAACAGGTGTCTTTTGTTAGTGAAAACCGAACACAAAAGTTCCTTTGTCAAGGGGACGAACAATTGGCCCCCAACAGGTAGATAATTGTAAGTTGTCAGAAATCGCAAAGACCTCTCAAAACACTTAAAACCTTTGAGTAGTATTTCCGGTCGTGTGATGAAAATATCACGGAATACGAATCTCGTATGTTCCCAGAACAATCAATCGTCCACCGTGTACGTGCAGTTCTCATCAAAATTAAGGAACCTTGTCACGGATACATTGTAGTCCTCTTTTGCGATAGGGTAAGTATGTCAACACTCCTTACCTCTCACAAGCTCAGGTGGAGTTTGTTCTTCAAATTGAACGGATTGAGGACCGTCATTGGTGAAAATGAATAACCAATCTTTGCGGTGAGGTTCACCTGGATTAGAGTTCGACGACAATGACTTTTGCTCTGCTTTCAAATATTCGTCCAGATACTCATGTGCGTTGTCAACGTTAAAAGAAGTTTTTTCTTCTTTGCCAAGTACAGCCTTCATTATTGCCTTTGAAACCATAACCCTAGAAACCGGAACACGTGTACTGTTAGGACCACGGGACAAACGAGATGTTAGAACATAGTCAAGCAATTCGTTGCAAACAAGATTCACCTGTTCAAGTTGGTCTGGCGTGGAAACAACATTGTCAACACAGGACAAACTCAGGAGGTAATGTTGCAACAATGTCTTCACGTGAACTTCGTCATCAGGATCGTAATCGTCCACAAATATGTCACGTTTGTCCGGTTTCTTTGCAGTAGAAAGAGTGACCAATTTTTTTGCAAAGTCAACGCCTACTCTGTAACACTTGTTCAGAGTTTTCCGGTGCTCCATAATCTTGCAAAAGTGAAGAGAAGATAACAGGTTGAATCAAATAATCCCCACCATATTATCCACTCCTGGTATTTTGTATTTTCCAACCAAAAACGAAGACTCATAGAGATTGGGCAATAGTTCGTTGTACAAATTGTCATGTAGTAATGACTTGCCGGCGAAGTGGTGAAGGCTGAGTTCTTCAAAAATTCGTGCCTTCTGTCGTTGGAAGCATACCCACAAATACATGAGGACCTTTTGAAACGCAAGGGGTATCTTGGACACATCCGATGGCCATTCCAACTTGAGGTATTTTGGGGAATCAGTCAAGGGCACTAACTCGACTGCTGCGACACCTTCTCTTGTTGGTGCACCAACAACTTCTTTACCCTAATATGATTGATTCGATACACCAACTGATCAAAGGAGTGACTCGCTGAAAGAAAATGCCTCAATGCGTGGTGAAAGGAAAGACCTTCAAAGAACGAGACCATCTCCCGGACGTATAGCTTCCCTTTCTTTACATCAGTCTTTAAATCGTTGATTGAAAAATGGTCCTTCTGTTTCCGGTGAAGGTGCAGGGGGGAATTGGACACAACGTACGTACCACCGCAGTAAGCTTAAATACACTTTCATGTACTTCAGTATGGTGTCGTAGTTAACCACATTCTCTGCCCAGACAGAATGTGACGTGCCTTCCGCTACTTCGTCTTGTCCTTCAACCCGGGTGAATTGTGTTTCACCTGCCGTGCTATTATCATTGATTTTGATAACGGAGTTGAGCGCTGACTGAAAGGCGTTCCATTTATCTTTCATTTTGTACTCCTTGAAACAAGTTGTCAGCCCCTTTGCATCCAAGATACAGACCTTCTTTGTCAACTGCAACCCTGAGTCACGTAGGAAAAGATTTACCATCACGTCAACAACCCTTGGTATAGGTCCCGATGATGGTTTGTCTGACGTTTCTTGCTCCCTGAAGTCAGGACGGGTTCCGGAAGAAGACAGTTTAGTAACAATGAAAACCTTGTTCATGAGATGGCTGAAGACAGATTTGATGTCACGACTGACGGCAGTGATGAGTTCGTCAGTCAGAATATTCTCAGAGAATCTGTTAGGACCCTGTTGCTTCAGACAAGCTTTGACACGTCTTTTCATCGCATCCGTGTGAACCTTGTATTGGGAGTCATCATCAAATAATTCCAATGACAAACTTCGACCGGCTTCATTTCCCGAAGACGACGAAGGTCGTGCACCACCTGTGACTCCTTGATGTTGTGTTGCGGGAACGACTGCTGGTATTTCTACCACATGACTTCTTTTCTTTTTCTTTGATTTACTTTTCAATTTTTTGTGTTTCCTCTTCCTCGGTTTATCAACTGCACGCCCTTGACTGACCGGATGAGCTTTTGGATCAGTTTGCAAACAACGTTGTTGGTTTATTACCTGAAGGTCTGTCTTAGTCTGCGGCTGCCCCTTCATCTTGTGGTGGAGTAGATGATGGAGTACTGTTGACTTCTGGTGCTGCATTTGCGTCGGCTAGGTTGGTTGGGGTTGCGGCTGCAGCTGTGACTTCATCTGGTGGTGAATTAGCCGTACGTTTAGCGGTACTTCTCGTAACTCTCATTGTTTGATTGCTAATTTAGAGAACAACAAAATAAAATTGTGTGAAAGCAATCTAAGTTGCTACAATTGTATAACTTGTTGCATATCAAGAGATTCTCAAATGAGGAAACGAAAAACAGGATCGACTCAACTTCAAACCACAGCGCCTCTATCGACAAACTAACATCATTCAACAATGTACAAATATTTCCACTTTAACGGTAAACAAATAGTACAACCTGCAACGCCGTTGCAAACGAAAGGTGAAAACGTTACCAAAACAAACCACAACGATACGGAACACGGATCATCAATTTTGAGATACGGTGCTCTATGTTAAGATTTTCCGACAAATACTTGAAAACCCAGTAATTTCGAGATTTGCAATTGAAACCAAAATGGAACACAAACTTTGAAACGCCGTTCCATGACTGTTGACATGAATTGTACAAGAAAACGTTTAACCACCCAACCAAACGTAGTACTTCATTTTGAGATTTCAAATTGAAACATGATTCGAAAACAACGTCTGAAAAGCAGTTCCGGTTACAGATTTCTGAAACGCCGTTCCATGACTGTTGACATGAATTGTACAAGAAACCGTTTCACCACCCAACCGTACGTAGTACTTCATTTTGAGATTTGAAATTGGAACATGCTGCAAACACAAAGCCTGAAACGCCGTTCCGGTTACTGAATTCTGAAATGCCGTTTCATGATTGTTGACATGAATTGTACAAAAAAAACTTTCACAACCCAAACAGAAGTCATTAGTATTATCATATCTACATTACTACTACTACTACTACTATCGTAATATACCTGGACACAACGGTTTCTGTGTACATAGCTACTGTCGTAGGATAGTGCTGGACAAAACTAGGCAAATTCATTACCAGTAAGATCACTGCCACACATGTGTTGGTACGTACAACCTCACCGGTACATTAAAAATCTCACTGTATCACAAGTTGAGAACGTTAAAAATAAAACTCAGGGCACTATTTTATATTGTTCTCTATTCAAAACTAGCGCGGGGGGCGATTTATTTACTTAACGTTCTTATTTTTAATTAAGAAAATGGAATTATTCTTCATTGTTCTAGATTTACTGCGGTAGATCTGACAGGTTAGTAAGTATCGATTCTTTTTTTCCAAACACACATGCACACACACACACACACACACACACAGCAAAAGCATTTTTTTACAAACTGATTTTACAGTGTGGTGATTTTACAGTGTGGTGATTTTACAGTGTGAATTTTTTTCTCTTCGAGTCAAAAAATACTGTTTCCCTTCATAATCTCACCGAACTTATCTTGAGCAGAGTTGCTTTACTGTACTTGTACGACAAAACACTCCGTCCGAGAACACGGGATCCCACTGAACTGATCAGCAATGATCACTAGTAGGCAGGGAATTCAGGCTTGAGATATTTTAATCCGAAAAAACTGCCTTGCCTGGAAAAAGAATTGGACGGCATTGGACGGTAAAGGAATTGCTGGATAGATATTGTTTGGACTGCAGCCTTACATATACGTCTTCAAATCAATGAATCTGCATCCATTGCGTAGATATATTAACAGGATAAAGATCCAGTTTTTCATGAGAAAGGAGTAAGATTGAACAACATATCGGCAACAACAATTCGACCGACGAATTTTCTCTGTAGTTGGAGAGAACGAATCAGAACAAAACATTGGAACAACAGACCGAGGTACGGGGAACAACTATTGTAGGAACAAGCAACGGTACGAATGGGAGAGATAGGCAATGATTATAATGCCACCTGCATTGCTGATGATGTATTTCCTCCTTTTTCTATTTTGCTATTTTCATAGGACCGTATTGGAAACAACAGATCGGAAGGCAACACTGGGTCAAAGGCAGCAAAAAGAACAACGTAAGATAGAGGGACAATGATGCCTACATCCTGCATTGCTGATGATGTCTTCCTTACTTGTGTTTCCCTTCTTATTATCATAGGTACGGATTGGTAGAACGATCAATTGGAGAAAACGTACAACAAGGCCGACGCAGGATTGTAACAATTTGATCGGACGAATTGAACGCAACAACAAAAGGAGGCCAACGGTGTAGATTAGTGGCACGTAGATTATACTATTCTTTTGTTATTATTTACTCAATGTAGTACATCAATAGATACTCACCCATTTTGTTCAATTAACATATCATATACTCAAATACAATCGTAGACTACGGCAACTACAGAGAGCAACAACAGCAACCGGAAACCTTGCAACAGCGGCAGCAATAGCAAAAGCAGCAAGCGAGAACGATTGAAGCGGCCGCAACTGGGAACCATCGAACCAACAGCGGCAGTAATAGCAACCACAGCGGCAAGCGGCAGCAACAGCAGCAAGCGGCAACAAAAATAGCAACAGCAGCAATCGGGAAGAATTGAACCGCCCGCAAAAGTCAGAATTGTGGTTCCAAACAACTCAATCTGAAACGCCGTTCCAGTAACTTTACCCTGAAACGCCAATACAGACAGAATTACCGTTCCAGAATACTAAATTCGAAACGCTGTTACAGAATCTTGACCCTGAAACGCCAATACAGCAGACGTTCAAATCAGAATTGCCGTTCCAGAGAACTCAATCTGAAACGCCATTCCAGAATCTTGACCCGGAAACGCCAATACAGCAAACGTTGAAGTCAGAATTGCCGTTCCAGAGAACTCAATCTGAAACGCCGTTCCAGTAACTTGACCAAGAAACGCCAATACAGCAGACGTTCAAATCAGAATTGCCGTTCCAGACAACTCAATCTGAAACGCCGTTCCAGAATCTTGACCCGGAAACGCCAATACAGCAAACGTTCAAGTCAGAATTGCCGTTCCAGAGAACTCAATCTGAAACGCCAGTTCCAGTAACTTGACCAAGAAACGCCAATACAGCAGACGTTCAAGTCGAAATTGCCGTTCCATACAACTCAATCTGAAACGGCGTTCCAGAAACTTGACCCAGAAACGCCAATACAGAGATTCTGCGGATTTTCAAGTGGACGGAACCGGGAGCGATCTAACCATCAGCGGCAGCAATAGCAACAGGCGGGAACATTCGAAGCGGCCACAAAAGTCAGAATTGCCGTTCCCGACAACTGAATCTGAAACGTCGTTCCACAAACTTGACCCGGAAACGCACTCCATAGTGAAAAGAATTCACCGTGTAATGCGTATCCGTACGTACTAATCGGGCGTATCACGAAAAGTCATAAGGGCAAATAACCTTATTCTTAAGGTTATTCCTGAGTGAATGATCGTTGACGATTCCATGTGGATTGCCTCTTAGCGGTTTTCCCCATCAGCTCACTCTTTGAAGAATTAACAACTCTAAAACACTATCATGCCCTAAAATCTACGTACAACCTAGTTACTAATTCTACATAATAAGGTACAATCACATGTGATATTCAATGAGAATATCACGGTGAATTATACGGTAAAAGACCGATCGAAGATGGTTTGCGTGTGTTTTGTGTCTTAAGAATTACATGTGTTTTGTATGCTTGAAATTACACGATACGACGAGTAAATTACCGACGAGTAATTAACCTGTCGATTCGATCGGCAAAGACGATCGAACTGTAACGATCGAACTGTAACAAACGATTGTTCTACTCACTAAATCAATCGATCGCAAGATCAATTGCGTTTGTTGTTTGTTACGACACACTTTTTCTAGTTTATCAGACCCAGCATCCTACAATGCTGAGGACCGAATGGCGTTTCCCACCGAGAAACGCAGTTGTGCTCGAAGACTAATCCGGATTAGCCTGATCAGCTACCGGCATCAACCCTCAAGGATGTAAAAGGGGCGGTTGCTTGTGGAGCCCTGGAATAGACCAACACCAGGGCGGTCTCCCTGAAAGAAGAGACCAAAGAATCGAACCAAGGTGGTGGCTCCACCGGGTTTCGAGATCCAGTAAACAAGCAAGGGAAAAGGGCTGGACGATTCAGATGAAAGAGTCGCCCAGGCTGGCATCAGTTGAAAGGAATCAATATCCAATCCGAGAACACTGATCTTTCACTGAAAACAAGAATGACGTGAGCCAGAAGATTGAGCCAGAAGTATTCTGTGGTAGGAACAGATTGTGAAAGAACAGATTGCGAAGGAACAGATTGCAAAGAGCATCTGCCCGCAAGAAGGAACAGATTGCGAAGAGCATCTGCCCGCACGAAAAACAAAAATCCAGAATCGAGAACACCAAATCTCGAAGAACGAAAGCGAAAAAGTCCAAAAGGAAAGAGAACACTAAATTCTCAGGAAACAATCTTTCAATCTTTCACCACAGAAATACAGAATGAGCAAATCCCGAGAAAGGATAGGAAAGCTCACAATCTTAAATTGCAACAAAAGCAAAAGCTCACACAAAACTAACCAGAACGAAGCCGATCCGAATAGTCAGAAAGTATACAAACCGGAAGAAAAAAAAACTCGATCCGGATACACAAATAGATAAACAAATCACACTCGACAGCAGTCAACATCTACCAATCATCTCACATCCAATCCTTCGATTAAAACTACACTCTCTTTATCCACATACCATCCTCCGGATCGCAACTTCCATCGAATACCATTCTCCGAATATTCCGAAACGAATATTACGAAACGTTAGAACGATTACCCCGTTAGAATATTCGAAATCGTGCCTCCACCATGGTCTGAACTAGAGCAACCGACACCGGTGAAGAAGAAAAAATGGAAGTGGACGATCCACAAGATTCTGATGAGAACAATAGAGGAGGAGGTAGGGAAGATGATGATGAGTTTGAAGATAGAATCATGCAAGTAATGGAAAGGGCCCTCGGTGACCCAGAAATGAACTCATCCATGAAGAGAATCATCGATCAAGAAGTAAAGAAAAGGATCAGATCAATAAGAGATGCAGAAAGTAGGGGTGAGAACCCAGATGACGATAGTGACAATGACGAGGGAAACCAACAAGATGCTGACCAAGGTGCCGACGCAAGGACTAACCGACTAGCAAGGAGGTTGTCCCAACCCAGAAGAAAAATCAGGGGATTCAACAATGGGAGATTCCTGAACCCAGAACAGCTCGCTTTCAGAAGCAGCTTAATGGATTTTGGTATCAACTATGAATCAGCTGAAGACATTATGAGGGGAGGGATGTCTAATATTCGAGAAATTACAGACCTCAACAAGGAAAGCATCAAATCGTTCATGCATGGATTGAAATCTATCAGTCCAGACTGTCCTAATCCAAAAAGTATCCACTATGGTAACAGGCTATCATCGAGGCTTCTCACATGGGCAAGTTGGGCACGATATCAACCATTGATTGGAGTCAAGCCAAGAGCTATTGACTGGAACGCAAACCCAAAAAATATGGAATTGCAGCAATTCAGAATCAAGATGATGGAGGCAAGTGTGAAATCACAGGAAAAAGCAACCCCACCTGAGTTGAAGGATCTTACAAAATTCAGGGAATGGGAGGAAGGCTTCCGTCAAAACTTGAGATACAGATTCAACTCTGAAGGTTTCCCAATCTTGTATGTCATAAGACCCCAAGAGAAGGAAGACGTTACTGACTGAAGCCAGGTCTGGAACAGTCGGGCAAAATCCAACAGATACCTATCCAACTTGGAGTGACTACAATGAAAGATGCGGTGTTTTGTCAGGTCACCAGTATGATGAGGATAACAGCGTCGTCTGGAGATTGTTATGTGATGCAACAAGAAAAGGTCCTGGTTGGGAATATGTGGCACATTTCCAAAACACTGCTCTGAACTCAGGTAATGCTAGAAATGCTTCATTTCATTGATGCAACATGCTTACACTGATACCAATATCACTATGGTTCTGAACAAAACCTATCAGGAAATGAAAGATTCACATTACACTGGCGATGCTAAGAATTATGACTGGAACAAGCACAAGCAAAACTGGACTGCTTTTCATGGAACAATCCTGAGATTTGAAAAGAACCACAACAAAAGGAGATTTGTTTGGGATTTTATCAATTCAATCAGTGATGAGCGGCTTGATGCTGCAAAAGCAGATGCAATTGATGAGAGCAAAGACTATCGTGACAACTTTAACGAATGTTTGATTCTATTCACCAATTCGCCTTGGACTGAAGAAGCTTGCAAATGGGAAGCATAAAAGAGGTTCCAGAAGCGTGTATTCTGTGGGCACGACCAGCAACAAAAAGCAGAAAACAACTGGAACGTTCACAGGAAAAGTTGAATGCAAGCCCTATCCAACAAGTGTTTATAAAACAATGTCAAAAGAACAGCGTCAGGAGCTTTACCAGATGAGACAGGCAAAGAAGAAGAGAAATCTCAAGGCTGCTGAGACCAAAAAGGCAAAGGAAGCTGAGAATGAAGGAGCGACGTGACAGCTTTGGATCAAAATCTAAGAAATGACATAATAACCGGACACTAGCACTAGAACACAAATTGTTAAAAATGGTGAGCCGGTCATTATACAAGATGAATATTCCTCTAGATTTTGATGATGGTGAAAGTGAAGAAGGATACTGTGAGCTAGATTCACATGCTGATACCACTGCCGCAGGAAGTAACATGATATTGCTGAATCCTGATCAGATCACAACACATGTTGATGTTGCACCTTTTTCTGAAGAGTACAAGCCCATCAAGAAGATCCCGATTGGAAGATGTGCTACTGCATGGACGAATCCAACGTCAGGTCAAGTATACATCATAGTGTTCCATCAAGCGCTGTACTTTGGGAACAAATTGAAGAACAGCTTGATATGCCCAAATCAAGTGAGGGACTGCAATTTCAACTCTGTTGAAGAGACACCTCGTCAGTTTGATCCAAGATCCAAGCATGGAATTACAATTCAAACGCCAATGGAAGATGATGACCCAAGGAAAGTTTTTATAAAACTAAGTATGAGAAATGTGATTTCATATTTTCCCACAAGGAAGCCAACAAGAATGGAGCTTGATGAATGTCAACATCTGATTGCAACAAACGATACCCCGTGGGATCCACATTCACTGAAGTTCAGGATGGCTGAGTTAGCAATTGACAATGGAGATCCAATTTCAGGGGACCAGTTTAGCATTCAAGCCATGTCGACCGAAGAGGATCAAGCCATGGATACAAGTTCGATTGTAACAGAACCTACAAGTAACGTTACGGATATGCTCTCCAAGACCAGCTTAGAGAACAGGCATCCAAGTGTCATGCAGCAATGCAAACTGATAGGGTGCATCAGGTATCAACAAGGAGAATGCTAACTGAATGCCAAATTGCAACAGATGGAAATATTGCTCATCGCATTTCTTCAGTAACCAATATTTCAAGCGCGCGAAGGGTAGACCAATTTTTGTTTGATGATACAGAATTTGACTTCATGGAAGTCTCCGAAGAAGAATCAAAACAAGCCCCTAGCTTGCAAGAAATTGACAACCCACTTGAAAGGAGATCTCTCGATAGAAGAAATCAATGGGGGCCATCAGTGATAACAATTGAAGGTCCAAACAAAGTTGACTGTGAACGCTTAGCCAAGACCTGGAATATTAGTTCCAAGAAGGCTGAACAGACATTGAAAGTCACAACTCAGAAGGCACTGAGGAATTTGCAATTACCATTGATGAAGAGGCTGCCTACACAGCGCTTCAGAAACAAGAGAATTGCACAAGGAACCTGGTACACTGATACGTGGCATGCCAGGACTACCAGTATTATGAGACAGGAAAAATGCGCACAGATCTTTACAAATGGAAATGGGTTTGAAGTATTTATACCAATACAGGACAGACGCAAGCGCATCAAGGACTGAAAATATTCATTCATGAAATTGGAATCCCAGAGCATTTAATCTCTGATGGTGCTCCAGAACAAGGCTCGCCAAGAACCTTACAAGACGCACTGGAATTCAATTGTAAAGCGCAACCATATTCACCAGACATTCATACAACCTCATTGCCCATTTCAAAATCGAGCAGAACAAGCGAATTGGACATCTTGGGAGTGCAATCACAACCAAGTCAGCAAAGAAGAAATCACCGAGGAGATTATGGTCATTTTGTGGTGAATTATGTGCAAACATCAGGCAGAGAACAGCGTCAAGTAACCCTTCTTCAATGGGGAGAACCCCATTTGAATTGGTTCATGGCTATAGGCCCGATATTACACTATACACTTCATCAGAATGGTATGATTTTGTGTTTTACTTTGATAAAGGTGATTCTTCCACTCGCGGCGTTCAAAGGTTGGGTCGATGGTTGGGCCCTTGTGGCAGCAAGGTAGGTGGAGGTGATTGTTTTTGGCTCCTGACTGAATCAGCAATACCAATATCTACAAATTCAATAAGGCCTGTCAAGGAATATGAATGGCGGGATAGAGATATCCTCAGAAGAATGGAAGCAATCGACAAATCAATTGAATGCAAGATTGGTGATGAAGTGAAAGATAGCGCGTCTTTCTTCCAAGAAAACTATCCGGAGCCTCAGATGGAGCTATTTGAGGATCAACCGGTAGAATCATCTAATCTGAAACTTGAAATGGCAGAGCCAGAAGCGTCAGTGGAAGATATTGATGAACCAGACGAATATCTGGGGAATGAAGTAATCATTGAAAGAAAT
Source organism: Pseudo-nitzschia multiseries (assembly GCA_037355745.1). Lineage (NCBI taxonomy): Eukaryota > Bacillariophyta > Bacillariophyceae > Bacillariales > Bacillariaceae > Pseudo-nitzschia > Pseudo-nitzschia multiseries. The sequence continues at coordinate 20,854,672 of CM074782.1, read as the reverse complement.
GATGAAAGGCTCAGGTGCGTTGTCAAGGATAGAGTGCGAGATTTGCAAAACAGACCAATTGGAGTCAGAAATGAGAATCCCATATTAGACACGAGGCTGTACAAATTGCAACTACCTGATGGCACCGTTGAGGAATACACGGCAAATATTGTTGCAGAGAGTTTGTACAGTTCTGTTGATGATGATGGACGAATGTTCACAATGTTAGATGAACTGATCGATCATGAATGCGACAACACCGCTTTAACGGATGAGGAGGCAACAACTGTAGCCAAAAGTGGCCATCAAAGCCATAAACCGACGACAAGAGGTTGGAGGATTTTGGCCAGCTGGAAAGATGGCACCAAATCTTGGTGTAAGCTAAGCGATGTGAAAGAATCATTTCCAGTGCAATTAGCTGAATATGCTGTCAACAATAATATTGAAAAGTCACCAGCATTCAGATGGTGGGTGCACAAAATTTTGAGAAGAAAGGATCGGATCCTTAAAGCAGCCAAAACAGCAAAGTATTGGTTGAAGACTCACAAATATGGTGTTGAATTGCCACATTCAATCACACAAGCGCTGGCTATTGATAAGAAAACAGGCACTGATCACTGGGAAAGAGCAATTCACAAAGAAATGACCAACAATATGGCAGCAGTTTGAATTTTCTGATGATGATGTTATTCCAGTCGGTCATAAAGAAATAACAACCCACATGATTTTTGACATCAAGCTTGGGTCCCTAACAAGGAAGGCTAGGTTGGTAGGGGACGGACATAAAGTTCCTGCCATAGCAAAAGAAAATACTTACTCATCTGTCCCCAGTTGCGACTCAGTAAGAATATTCTTCCTGCTGGCAGCGCTGAATGATTTGAAGGTTCTCTCAGCAGATATTCAAAATGCATATTTGACAGCCCCGATTAAAGAGAAATACTTTCTAAAAGCGAGAGCTGAAGATGGTTTTCCACCACATCTTGCAGGAAGGCCTTGCAAGATAGTTCGCGCATTGTATGGACTGCCGGTGGCAGGTGCATCTTTCAGGTCATATCTCACACAGCATTTGAGAGATCTTGGATATTCACCATGCAAAGCAGATCCGGATGTGCACTTACGAATCGAAACCAGGAAAGATGGATCCAGATACTGGGCAATGCTGATTGCATATGTAGACGACATCTTATGTTCTGGTGAAGATCCAAAGTTCCAGCTTGAAAACATTGAGCGAAAGTTCAAATTGAAGGATGATACTATTGAAGAGCCAACTCTGTATTTGGGAGCAGATGTTGGAAAGTTCTACTTTGAAGGTGATTCAAAACCAAGATGGTCATTATCAAGCACCAAGTATACGGCGAAAGCTGTTGCAGCGGTCAAACAAGAGTTAGGAACTGAAAAATATGGGTACAAGTATCTACCAAAATCAGCATCCAGTCCACTGTCACATGATTATCGACCGGAAATTGATATATCAGAAGAATTGAATCCTGAATTGCAAAATTACTATCAAGGTTTGATTGGAGTCCTCAGGTGGATTTGTGAATTAGGAAGGCTAGGACATTGTAATGCCAGTCTCGCTGATGTCAAGGTATCTGACACAAGCAAGGAAAGGGCACTTGAATCAGTTGTTTCATATATTTGCATATTTGAAAAAATACAACAGGTCGAAAATTGGTTTTTGATGATACAGTACCAAGCATCGATGAGAGTAAATTCCAAAAATGTGACTGGTCTGAATTTTATCCTGGCGCTGCTGAAGTCATACCAGCAGATATGCCTGAAGCTTTGGGAAAGCATGTAACAATGAGCTGCTTTGTTGACGCCGACCATGCCGGATGCAAGGCAACAAGACGATCCCATACAGGTGTTATTATCTTCATTAATAACGCACCGATCATTTGGTTTTCCAAAAGACAAACAACGGTTGAGACATCAACTTTTGGATCTGAGATCATTGCTTTGAAAATTGCAATCGAATTGGTTGAAGGTCTAAGGTATAAGTTGAGAATGATGGGTGTTCCAATTGATGGAAGCACCAATGTGTATTGTGATAATGATTCTGTTGTCACAAATGTTACATGACCTGAAAGCCCATGTAAGAAGAAGCACAACAGCATTGCATACCACAAAGCACGCGAATCTATTGCAGCAGGAATTATCAGAGTTGCAAAGGAACCAGGTTCAACAAATATTGCTGATTTGTTTACAAAGCTAATGAGTGGCGCTGCTTTTCCGGGAACACTGTTCTCGATGCATGTGGTAAAGTTTTTGTTCGATTGAAGCGTTCAGGGAATGAAAGAAAATGGATATCTTGATCCATGGATAACAATATATCAATCGGGCAAGGACCAGGGCAAAATGCCTTGGTACAAGCCAGAATGAATGGCAAAATGCCTCCCCATTTCTTTTGATAGGGCCTCTGATGGTAGAATAGATACAACTGTGGTATTCAACACACGAATGACTCACAATGAATAGGTTAAGTCATAGAATCCAGCCGCTTAACGGTTGGACGATTTATGACTGAAGGGGACTGAAAAGAATTCACCGTGTAACGCGTATCCGTACGTACTAATCGGGCGTATCACGAAAAGTCATAAGGGCAAATAACCTTATTCTTAAGGTTATTCCTGAGTGAATGATCGTTGACGATTCCATGTGGATTGCCTCTTAGCGGTTTTCCCCATCAGCTCACTCTTTGAAGAATTAACAACTCTAAAACACTATCATGCCCTAAAATCTACGTACAACCTAGTACTAATTCTACATAATAAGGTACAATCACATGTGATATTCAATGAGAATATCACAGGTGAATTATACGGTAAAAGACCGATCGAAGATGGTTTGCGTGTGTTTTGTGTCTTAAGAATTACATGTGTTTTGTATGCTTGAAATTACACGATACGACGAGTAAATTACCGACGAGTAATTAACCTGTCGATTCGATCGGCAAAGACGATCGAACTGTAACGATCGAACTGTAACAAACGATTGTTCTACTCACTAAATCAATCGATCGTAAGATCGATTGCGTTTGTTGTTTGTTACGACACACTTTTTCTAATAGGCAAATCGATTCATCGTCTTCCTCAAACAGCTAATCTGCACAGAGTCCGGCACTTGTCACACAAGAATGGCACCCGGTGCAATGGGATTGGATACAACAACAAAGCAATTGGCAACAAAAGCAATGAAGCAAAAATCAAAGAGGAAATGTGGGAAGACAGAGAGAAAGAGAATGACATCAAAATTTCTCCCAAAACGGAGCAACATCATCATTAACAATCCACCAGACTTACAACCACTTGTCGGAGATAAAACCCAAGAAGCGTCAAAGTATGAAGGAAATTGTACAACATGTCAAGCAAATAGCATTGAAAACAGCTCACAAGAATGGGTTTCAAGGTAAATTCATGAAAACACGATGGGGTTTTAAAACAGTTGGAGAAAGGGAATACACATCGGAAGAGGCGGTGTCTATTGATAGTTTCAAGACATTGGATAGTACCGACGATAAGTTTGTTTTAGAATTCGCCAAATCAGAACCATCATTGAGAATCTTTGCAAAAGCTTCCACAAAATTCGCAAAACAACGCTTGGGTACTCCCAAAAATATAGAAATTACAAGAACATTTGCTGCGGAAATTGTTCAATCTAAACCTAAAAGAGGCCGGGGAACCAAACGTGACAGTGTAAACAGTGGATATGGTATTATTGGGATGAGACCAAATCGATTGAAATCGGGAAATGGTGTGTATGTTTTCAAAAACAATGTGGGACCGACAACACAAGACCACCTTGAACAGAAAGCCCTACACATTGTGAAGGAAATGCAGCTTTGTTTAAGTCGAATGTCCAAATTTGTCAACCTTGAAACAACTGTGATGAATGAGGTTGTTAGTTGTACAACACTGAATGCAATCGGCCATCACGCTACGGCCTTTTCTATTGGAAAGGATTATCACTCAAAATGTCATATCGATGCCGATATGTTCTATACGAGACTGACGGTTATTGCTCCGAAACATATAAGTGATGACGAGGTGATTTATTACTTTGTGTTCCCAACGTATAAAGTGAAAGTTCCATTGAGGTCCGCCGATACTCTATTGTTCAATCCATTAGTATTACATAGCTGTTTGAATCCAAAATACAAAGGCTGTTATATTATGAGCGCCTATGTATCGACAAAAACTGTGCTAAGAGCGGATCCTCTATAATATATTAAACAATAACTTAAAGTTAGACGTTCCATTCACTTTGTTTGTTTTCCTGCAACATTGTGCAATCATTTCGGAGTAGCTATCAATCGAAACGTAGGAGAAATATGTTACGATCAATACGGAGGAGCACTTGATTCAGTAATACTAACTTATTACTGATATTGTACTAGGTAAACAATTAAGTATTGGATGTGTCAGAGAGGACCTCACTATCGTCATCATCGTTTGATGTCATTGAACAATCATCACCTGAATTAGTAGCATCATCATTATTGTCGCTGTCCTGTTCAACAATGATAGTGCATTGGGAGTAGAGTGCCTCTTCATTAGGCAAAGAAGACATTGTCTTGTGGAATTCATCCAGCCAAGCCCTTCGATTTGAGACAACTAGATATGAGTTTGATTGCAACGTACCAATTGCATCAAGTTCTGGGACAACTGCTACATCGGAAAGTATGCTGTCAACGTGAAATAAGAACAGGGAATTGTCGTCTACTTCACCTCTGGTCACAAACGACAAAGCTGTTGGTGTTGGAGTGGATTTAAACTTGGTCACTACTGCATAAATGCCTTCGTCAGCAATTTGGTACTCAGAAACAAATGAGTAAGGCTGCTTCAGATTGTAGAGTTCAAGGAAACATATAATATGGCAGTGTATTTCACATGCGTCAACATCAAACAAGGCCCAATCATACCAGACAGAGTTTAGTTGGCCACCATCGGAACGATATGAAGGGTGGCTCCAAAACAAGTAATTTTGCTGTGCGCATTGGTCAAACCTGTTATGTTCAGTAAATCCTTTCACAAACGTAGAGTCCTCCAAAAGTGGAAGCACATTCTGACATACAAAAGTCAGCACGATGGGAGAAATATAGGGTTTTGTTTTGTTTGATGACCTAACCCATCTCATAGTACTTGCCCCATTGTCGTTAATGAAAACGTGAAATTTTGAACCAGAAACTTCGGGAGGGACTCGATTACCAGAAACATCTTCTGCCGTCACTAAATTGAACTTGGAAGTAGCTACTTGTAGCAGCATTTTTTCTTCCTGTCGCTTTGCCGTTTGCATTATCAATGTCAAAGCATTCTGTTGAGTGTTCTTCGAGGGTGCTTTGATTTCAGTTTTGTGGTGTGATTCCAAATAAGAAGAATCCCATCCGCATGGAAGTCCCCAAAGTTTAATGTACTCAACAAGGTGAAAGTATAGATGGTTTTTGATCAGTTTCCTACCCATTCCCTCTCTGAGGCAGGTAGAATTAATACAATTGATAAAGTGGATTATCATCTTGGGGAGATTTTCCAATCCAGAAATGGTTATATTCCCATGCTTCAAGAATTCTTCCATGGAGAGTATCAGTTGAATTACCTCTACTTGTTTCTGAATAAATGTCGCGTCCTTGATGATGTTCATTGCCACATCGGAACAAAGGGTGATCAGAATGGAAATGAGCATTCCTGAATAATCATTATCCTCCTTTTTGGTAATGGAGAGAAGCTGACTGGAAAACTTGGTTCTGGGGAAATCTCTGTCCGATTGCCTCAACAAAAGACCACCGTATAACTGGGCGAGTGAACCAATAGTAGCTGATGTGCCATTCGTGTTTAAATCAGGGGCATACCAACACTTAGGACTACCTTTTAACAAAGAATCGAGTGATTCTACTGCCCGACGTGCTACACCCAGTTGATGCATATGCAAACACTCACCAGGAGTAGCAAAGTGCATGTTGTTGACATTACAACCAAAATTGAGGCTGTGAAAAGCATTTTTTATGGGATGGTGGGAAATGCTTTTGAAGTACTCCTTGTATTCCCTTGCAGAAATGTTTGGGGGGGATTCAAAATCTTCTGGAACCCAGAGCCGAGTCAGTTCCTCCACTTGGGCTTTTGGTTTATGGATGACACGTGTAGGACATGTACAATGTCGGCACAATTTCTTCACCTTTTGCGTGTAGGATCCATACTTTCCACATAGTTTGTCGTGAAGTTCTGTATCACCAACAACATATGCAATCGCAAATTTCATTTTCACTTTGAACACTTTTCCTGCATACGGAGGATAATCCCACTCCAACCCGCCCTGCATTTCACATACTTGCTTGAACGATTGCAAAGCCGATGCCAGCGTAGTGTGTAGATTTTGAATATTATCTTTCGCCGTGGTTTTTTTCGTGTGTCTTATGCTTTCAATTTCAGTGTCGGGATGAAAATAAATTGTGGTCCAAGCGTCAGGTCGTTTTCTTGCTTCAGTATTGAAAATACCAAGAGTCATGTTGAGAGGAGTGAGTGACAGACGGCCATGTGTATCCAAGCTGATTCCATCCATGTAGAAAATGATCGGAACAAGGATTTCATCATTTTCATTGCAGATCTGCTTCCACGATTCCGTCCACCAAGAGCCGTGGTGTAGTTCTGTTATGTATGTTTTGTTGGTGAGTGGTGGGTTGTTTTTGGGTGAAAGAGGAGTCTCAACATTTGGAAAAGACAAATTGGTTTCTTGCATCAATTCCTTATTGGTCAGAAGGGAATGAAGTGCGTCTGGGAAGGATCGAACAAATATTTGGGTGGGTAAATTGCAAGGTAACCAGTTAATTATGTGTGGCTCGAACTTGGTCTCTGAAATACCCAAATTGGACTTGATTTCACTAAATATGGCTTCTCGATGGCGGGGGTAGATAGAGCTAAAGTCAACACCATGAATAGTTTGACATTCGTTTGCCCATTGAAAAATAGATTTGAATGTGTTTAGAGGTAACTTGTGTTTCGTCATTAGATTCATGAGCTTTATTTCAGCAATGAGTCTATTGGTAGGTGAAAAAGAAAGATGGGATTGGATCAATTGCTCTCTTTCATTGATGTTTGGTTGGGATGCAGTGGGTTCCGCAGCATCCATACCATTATCGTTCTGAATAGGAAGGCAAATTTCTTCATGAATAACCATGTCATCGTTGTTGCTGTTGTCTTCTGAAGGAAACAACTGTGATTCCATTACATTTCTATCCATTGGTGGAACAAATAAGTTGTGTACTACCTGACTGTTTAGAACAGAGTTGAACGTTTCGTTAGAGGATGCCTTGTTAGTGTGCGCGGCAGCAACAGAAGCGGAAGGAACAATTGGACCATTCTCCGTCAATGCCAGGCCATATTGTGAAGGGTATGACAAACTGTAGTAGTGGATTCTTCTTTGGCAGATGATGAAAATTCCATTAGGTTGTGGTTTAAATAGAAAGCACAGCAAACAGGTATTGAATCAAGGTGTTGTGACAGGCCTTGTGATACATATCGGTATGATTGGTGTGAAGTGGAATCTTGTCTGCTTCTGATGAATGTCTTCGACTTGCCCTTATGGGACAAGCAGCTACGACAGATAATGATTTGGGTATTTTTGTATAACAACCACTCTTGAAGTAACGGCGACTTTTACTAGGTTGTGACATATTCTTCTATTGGAAGAAGGGAGGGGAAGAAATGGTTTCGATGGTGGTGTTAAATGAACATGACAAGAACGAGCATGATGCTATCGGATCGAGCATGAAAAGGCATGATGGTATGAAAGAAGACACAACGTGACATAGAAACAACGCGGAAACATAGTACAAAGTAGCAAACAAACACTTCTGAAAATAATTTTATTTCATATCTTGGGTTAAGGTTAGGAAGTTGTTTGGCACCGAGATTTCAAATTTAAACATGATTCGAACACAAAAGCATGAAACGCCGTTCCAGGTTACTGAATTCTGAAACGCCGTTCCATCATTGTTGACATGAATTGTACAAAAAATCGTTTCACCACTCAAACAGAAATCAATACTATCATACCTACATTACTACTACTACTAGTACTATCATAATACACCCGGACACATATCTAGGAAAAAAGCATTTTTGGAAACAAAAAAAAAGAAAGAATGGTGGTGAAATCGTGTAGGAGGAAGGTAGTGCTGTAGAGTTCTACGAAAATTTGTTAAAACGAGCATGATGCTATCGGAACGAGCATTAAAAGGCACGATGGTATGAAAGAAGACACGACGTGACATACCGTAGAAAACAACGCGGCAACATAGCGAACTAACACTTCTGAAACTAATTTTATTTCATATCTTGGGTTAAGGTTAGAAAGTGTGGTAGTGAGAAATAGATTTTTTAAATCAATTTAGTCAAAATGGAGAGATCAATGGACATTTTGAGTCATCGGGGAGAATTTTGGTCGCAACCTGAGGGGGGTTGAAAATCTTCACCACAAAAATTGTGAATTTAAAAAAATACCCTTGCGTATAACAAACACAGGGTCAATTTTCTGAATATAGGGCTTGCGAGGGGTCGCGTGGGGTCGCGTGACAGTTATCGGACGGATACTTTAGTCACTATGAATTTTTCAGTAATGTTCTTAGTCCGAATAATGCGCAATAAGTCAGTTTGTGCCCTGTAACTGCACCAAAAATAACCTCTTTTGTGCCATTTGGAGAGACAAACCACAACATTTCAAGCATTCTGTGGGGCAAAGTTGTTCCTAATACGTATTTGATGAGTCCTGATAAATGTATTCATGGCTTGGATTGGATACTTTTGGAATCATTACCCAATAAGTCAGTTTGTGCCCTTGAATTGTTGTACCAAAAATACCATCATGTTTTCCATTTGGAGAGACAAACCACAACATTTTGGGCATTCTGTGTGACTAAGTTGTTCCCAATATGCATTTGATGAGTCATGATAAATGTATTCATGGCTTGGACCGGATACTTTTTGAGTCATTATCCAATAAGTCAGTTTGTGCCCTGGAATTCTTGCACCAAAAATATCCTCATGTTTTCCATTTGGAGAGACAAACCACAACATTTCCAGCATTCTGTGGGGCAAAGTTGTGCCCAATATGCATTTGATGAGTCATGATGAATGTATTCATGGCGCAGACCGGATACTTTTGTAGTCATTACCCAATAAGTCAGTTTGTGCCCTGGAATTGCACAAAAAATACCCGAATTCAATACCAGAAATTATCTAGTACAAAAAGCATGTAGAAATCTATTGTCGTAGAATGCCACGCAAATTCAATACCAGAAATTATCTAGTACAAAAAGCATGTAGAAATCTATTGTCGTAGAATGCCACACAAATTCAATACCAGTAATTATCTGGTACGAAAATCGTGTAAAAATCTACTTGTGTAGAAACCTACTCTAATTCAATACCAGAAATCATCTAGTACAAAAAACGTTTAGAAAGCTACTGATGTAGAATGCTACGCAAATTCAATACCAGTAATTATCTGGTACAAAAATTGTGTAGAAATCTACGCTCGTAGAAACCTACACGAATTCAATTGGTGGAGTTGTTAGTTGAACGTTTAACACTAACCCTAGGAGTTGACAACGTAACCTTGTAGACGGAGTTTATGTGGGGGGGGTTTGGGGGGGGGAAAATACGTAGAAATATTTAAAAAATCTGTTTTTAACAAGTAGACTTGGTACAAACGCTACGACTAAAAATCATTAAAAACAGGACCCAAATAATTATTTACGGAAATGAGATGCTTCTTCTAAAAGCAATAGTAATATCTAGTGGTGCGCGTTCATTTTTATGGTAGCAAACTCTCATTTTTTTGGTTGCAAGTAACCATAAAATTTAACCTCAATATAGATAAAAAATCATACGACTAAAATCTGTCTTAGATCAAGTTAACTTTACCAAATGAGAGAGCTCGGTAGAGGTGCACCATATACGGTCGTTGTCGGCAGCAGTCGGCAGCAAATTCGTCGACAAATCGTCCTTGTCGACACCGCATTTCGCCCTTTCTTGTTTTTTCGCCCCTTTCTTCAACGACGGCGACGATGTGATGGTTGAATCGCGTCACACACACACACACACACACACACAGGGTGGAATAATTGAATTAGTTAATTTAGTATCTGTTATTTGTTTGTTATTCAGTTCCAATTAGATGAGATTAGGAAGGAAAAAAGTGAGAAGGATTCTTTTCTGCAATAGAGGTGCAAAAGATCGTCTCGGAAATTTCGATGAGTCGAAATTTCGAACGGATAGAGGTGCAGAATCAGTCATGAGACCAATTTTGATCATGAGTGTTATGTTTAACAAATCGCTCTAGTACAAATTCTACGTAGCCCTACTTTGTCTCTTTGTCATTAACACACATACTCGTACCGGTACGGTACGATCGAAAGATGTCGGCGGCAAATTCTATCAAAAAAGAAAAACAAGGCGACCGAGGTGCGAAAACCCCAATCATCACTTAAAATCAAATCAGATGAGAGTTCGAATTTAAAATCAACCATCAAATCGGAAGCAACCATCGATTCTTCCCTGTAGGTGCGGGGAATTTTCCCGGTTGGTGATAATTACGAATCGATCGGCATGCACATTATTTTTTTTAATTTTTAGTTTTTCAAATTTGGACAACACCCCCCCCCCCCCCCCCCCGTGCGCGGCCCCCCCCCCCCCTCATCCAGTACATACTCATGCTGTATTTAGCTACCTTCATACTGATCCTACCAATTGATCTATACTACCAATCAAGTGACGTCATTCTTCGCGCGAGCTCTATTTTAAATTCGAACTCTCATCACAACCTTAAACGAACTTGAGTTTTTTTTTTTCGTACGAGATTGATTTTTTTTTCGTACGAGATTGATTTTTTTTTTCGTACCGGTAGTAGGAGATTGATTTTTTTTTGGTACGTATGAGATTGAATTTAAAAGATACTTCGATTGATCCATCGTACGGTATGCAAAAAAAAAGAAAAAATCTCTCTCACACAAACACACAGTAAATCACTTTTTCTACCCCCAGACAAAAAAATCACTTTTTCTATCTCGCAACAAAAAAAAAAATCACTTCATAATCAGCCTTCTGACATCCAACTTATTTGAGTAGAGTTGCTATTTGGCACTCCGTCGGTGAACGTGAGATTCCACCTTATACTTCTTTATCAGTATTCGGCAGGTTATCCGTGCTCTTATATTTTAGTCTGAAATAACAGCCTTGTACTGAAAAAAGAATTAGCTCGCATTGGAGAAGAGGTGGTTTGCTCGATAGATAGTAGTGTTCTTGGACTTGATCACCCAAACATATACGTCTTGAGAGCAATAAATCTGCATCCATTGCTTCTATATCAACAGGCACGAGGTACTGTTTTTCGTGACAGAGGAGTAAGAAGGCTGCAAATCTACGGCAGCAGCAACAACAACAATTTCATTGGGACGATTTTTGGAACGTCGGAACAAGCAAAGGTAAGAATGAGAGAGATAGGCAACGGCTACGGCTACGGCAATTGATTGGTCTTCCACTCCACCGGCATTACTGATAATGTATTTCCTCTCTGTTTTTCTTCTTATTTTCATAGGACCGAATCAGAAGCAACGACTCGAAACCAACGGATTGGGATCAACGGATCGGAAGTAGCAACCATCGAATTGTCAGCAACGGATCGGAAGCAGCGGATCAGAATCAACGGATCAAGGTGCGGTGGTTGTCTTCCCTGTAGGTGCGGGGAATTTTCCCGGTTGGTGATAATTACGATCGGCATATACATTATATTATTCTGTTGTTATTATTAACTCTATGTAGTACATCAATAGATACTCACCCATTTTGTTCAATTGGCAACAACGGCAACAAATCGTCGGCACCGAATAGCTCCTCCTCCTCCACCGGCGATCCACCCGAATAGCTCCTCCACCGGCGCAAAGCAACAACAGCAACCGGGCCGGGGCTTGGAAGGCTATTTTTTGGCCAAATTTTGCCCATCCATGTTGAGTCGTTTTTTTCTGATCCGCTGCATCAATCAATTCGAAACTTGGTCGGCGTGTTCTTATATATGTAATGAAGAGGACCCTGCAATATCGTTGCTGTTGGTGCCGGTGGTGCAGAGATATCTGCTGTGACTGTTGTTTGGGTTGCTTCCTTGAAATGTAGCCAAATTTTGCCCCTCTGCTTCACCGGTTCGATTCTTCTGATCCGCTCAATCAATCGATCCGAAACTTGGTCGGCGTGTTCTTATATATGTAATGAAGAGGACCCTGCAATATCGTTGCTGTTGGTGTCGTTGATATGGAGATATCTGCTGTGACTGTTATTTGGGGTGTTTCTTTGAAATACAACCAAATTTTCCCAATCTACTTCACCGGTTCGATTCTTCTGATCCGCTCAATCAATCGATCCGAAACTTGGAGGACATCTCCTTCTAGACGTAATAAAGAGGTCTGTGCAATATCGTTGGAAGCGGCGACCTCGGTATGGAGATATCTGCTGTCACCGTTATTTGGGTTGCTTCCTTGAAATACAACCAAATTTTCCCAATCTGCTTCACCGGTTTGATTCTTCCAATCCACTCAATCAATCGATTCGAAACTTGCAGGCCTTGTCCTTCTCGATATTATGAAGGGATCCCTGCAATATCGTTGCCCGCGGTGACTTCAGTATGGAGATATTAATATTCACCGTTGTTTTCCCTTGTTTACCTTCAAAATGGACTTTGTGTGTCCAATGCTTTGCCGGTTAGATACTTCCAATCCACTCAATCAATCGATTCGAAACTTGCAGGACTTGTCCTTCTTGATATAATGAAGGGATCCCTGCAATATCGTTGCCCGCGGTGACTTCAGTATGGAGATATTAATATTCACCGTTGTTTTCCCTTGTTTACCTTCAAAATGGACTTTGTGTGTCCAATGCTTTGCCGGTTAGATACTTCCAATCCACTCAATCAATCGATTCGAAACTTGCAGGCCTTGTCCTTCTCGATAATATGAAGGGATCCCTGCAATATCGTTGCCCGCGGTGACTTCAGTATGGAGATATTAATATTCACCGTTGTTTTCCCTTGTTTACCTTCAAAATGGACCTTGTGTGTCCAATGATTTGCCGGTTAGATACTTCCAATCCACTCAATCAATCGATTCGAAACTTGCAGGCCTTGTCCTTCTCGATATAATGAAGCGATCCCTGCAATATCGTTGCCCGCGGCGCCTTCAGTATGGAGATATCTGCTGTCCCTTGGGTTTGGAGGGGGTGTTTTCTGTGGAGGTGAAAATTCGGATTTGGAGTCCTCTGCTACTAGGCCCTCCTATTGCTTCTAACGCGTACAGCAGATCCGGGTTGATGACTGAGATAGAAAGATTTGCACTGTGTTCAAATCTGGTGGGTTTTTGGGTTGATGATTGAATTAGATTTTGGTTAGGGGCTGGAAAGATTTGCACTGTGTTCAAATCTGGTGGGTTTTTGAGTTGACGATTGAATTATATTTTGGTTAGGGACCGGAAAGATTTGCACTGTGTTCAAATCTGGTGGGTTTTTGGGTTGACCATTGAATTATATTTTGGTAAGGGACTGGAAAGATTTTCACTGTGTTCAAATCTGGTGGGTTATTGGAATGACTATATAATTATATTTTGGTGGGGGATGTGCAAAATTTGGACTGTCTTCAAATCTGGTGGGTTTTTGTTTGGTTGGGGACTGGCAGGATTTGCACAGTGTTCAAATCTGGTGGGTTTTTGGGTTGATGACTGAGTTATATTTTGGTGGGGGATCTGCAGTAGTTGCACTGACTTCAAATCAGGTGGGTTTTTGGGTTAACAATTCAATTATATTTTGGTTGGGGACTGCCAGGATTTGCACTGTGTTCAAATCTGGTGGGTTTTTGGCTTATGGCTGAATTATATTTTGGTTAGGGACTGGAAAGATTTGCACTGTGTTCAAATCAGGTGGGTTTTTGGTTTGATAACTGAGTTCTATTTTGGTCGGGTACTGCCAGGATTTGCACTGTGTTCAAATCTGGTGGGTTTTTGGGTTGATGACTGAATTATATTTTGGTTAGGGACTGAAAAGATTTGCACTGTGTTCAAATCTGGTGGGTTTTTGGGTTCATGACAGGGTTATATTTTGGTCGGGGACTGGAAAGATTTGCACTGTGTTCAAATCTAGTGGGTTTTTGGGTTGATCACTGAATTATATTTTGGTTAAGGACTGGAAAGATTTGCACTGTGTTCAAATCTGGTGGGTTTTTGGGTTCATGACTGAATTACATTTTTGTCAGGGAGTGGCAGGATTTGCAATGTGCTAAAATCTTGTGGGTTTTTGGGTTCATGTCTGGGTTATATTTTGGTCGGAGACTGGAAAGATTTGCTCTGTGTCTAAATCTGGTGGGTTTTAGGGTTGACGATTTAATTATATTTCGGTTTGGGACTGAAAAGATTTGCACTGTGTTCAAATCTGGTTGGTTTTTGGGTCGATGACTGCGTTATATTTTAGTCGGGGACTGGCAGGATTTGCACTGTGCTAAAATCTGGTGGGTTTTTGGGTTGATGACTGAGATATATTTTAGTCGGGAATTGGCAGGATTTGCATTGTGCTAAAATCTGGTTGGTTTTTGAATTGATGTCTGAGTTATATTTTAGTCGGGAATTGGCAGGATTTGCACTGTGCTAAAATCTGGTTGGTTTTTGAATTGATGACTGAGTTATATTTTGGTTCGGGACTGGAAAGATTTGCACTGTGTCTAAATCTGGTGGGTTTTAGTGTTGACGATTTAATTATATTTTGGTTCGGGACTGAAAAGATTTGCACTGTGTTCAAATCTGGTTTGTTTTTGGGTTGATGACTGACTTATATTTTAGTCGGGGATTGGTAGGATTTGCACTGTGCTAAAATCTGGTGGGTTTTTGGGTTGATGACTGCGTTCAATTTTTGTCGGGGACTGGCAGGATTTGCACAGTGCTAAAATCTGGTTGGTTTTTGGGTTGACGACTGAGTTATATTTTAGTTGGGAATTGGCAGGATTTGCACTGTGCTAAAATCTGGTTGGTTTTTGAATTGATGACTGAGTTATATTTTGGTTAGGGACTGGAAAGATTTGCACTGTGCTAAAATCTGGTGGGTTTTTGGGTTGATGACTGCGTTATATTTTGTTCGGGGACTGGCAGGATTTGCACTGTGCTAAAATCTGGTGGGTTTTTGGGTTGATGACTGCGTTATATTTTAGTCGGGAATTGGCTGGATTTGCACTGTGATAAAATCCGGTGGGTTTTTGAATTGATGACTGAGTTATAATTTGGTTAGTGACTGGAAAGATTTGCACTGTGTCTAAATCTGGTGGGTTTTAAGGTTGACGATTTAATTATATTTTGGTTAGGGACTGAAAAGATTTGCACTGTGTTCAAATCTGGTTGGTTTTTGAATTGATGACTGAGATATATTTTGGTTAGGGACTGGAAAGATTTGCACTGTGTCTAAATCTGGTGGGTTTTAGGGTTGACGATTTAATTATATTTTGGTTCAGGACTGAAAAGATTTGCACTGTGTTCAAATCTGGTTTGTTTTTTGGTTGATGACTGAGTCAAATGTTAGTCGGGGATTGGCAGGATTTGCACAGTGCTAAAATCTGGTTGTTTTTTGAATTGATGACTGAGTTATATTTTGGTTAGGGACTGGAAAGATTTGCACTGTGTCTAAATCTGGTGGGTTTTAGGGTTGACGATTTAATTATATTTTGGTTTGGGACTGAAAAGATTTGCACTGTGTTCAAATCTGGTTGGTTTTTGAATTGATGACTGAGTTATATTTTGGTTAGGGACTGGAAAGATTTGCACTGTGTCTAAATCTGGTGGGTTTTAGTGTTGAGGATTTAATTATATTTTGGTTCGGGACTGAAAAGATTTGCACTGTGTTCAAATCTGGTTTGTTTTTGGGTTGATGACTGACTTATATTTTAGTCGGGGATTGGTAGGATTTGCACTGTGCTAAAATCTGGTGGGTTTTTGGGTTGATGACTGCGTTCAATTTTTGTCGGGGACTGGCAGGATTTGCACAGTGCTAAAATCTGGTTGGTTTTTGGGTTGACGACCGAGTTATATTTTAGTCGGGAATTGGCAGGATTTGCACTGTGCTAAAATCTGGTTGGTTTTTGAATTGATGACTGAGTTATATTTTGGTTAGGGACTGGAGAGATTTGCACTGTGTTCAAATCTGGTGAGTTTTAGAGTTGACGATTTAATTATATTTTGGTTCGGTTCTGAAAAGATTTGCACTGTGTTCAAATCTGGTTGGTTTTTTGGTTGATGGCTGAGTTATATTTTAGTCCGGGATTGGCAGGAGCTGCACTGTGCTAAAATCTTGTGTGTTTTTGGGTTGATGACTGCGTTATATTTTGATCCGGGAACGGCAGGATTTGCACTGTGCTAAAATCTGGTTGGTTTTTGGGTTGATGACTGAGTTATATTTTAGTCGGGAATTGGCAGGATTTGCACTGTGCTAAAATCTGGTTGGTTTTTGAATTGATGACTGAGTTATATTTTGGTCAGGGATTGAAAAGATTTGCACTGTGTTCAAATCTGGTTGGTTTTTGGGTCGATGACTGCGTTATATTTTAGTCGGGGACTGGCAGGATTTGCACTGTGCTAAAATCTGGTGGGTTTTGGGTTGATGACTGAGATATATATTAGTCGGTAATTGGCAGGATTTGCACTGTGCTAAAATCTAGTGGGTTTTTGAATTGATGACTGAGTTATAATTTGGTTAGGGACTGGAAAGATTTGCACTGTGTCTAAATCTTTTGGGTTTTTGGGTTGATGACTGAGTTATATTTTAGTCGGGAATTGGCAGGATTTGCACTGTGCTAAAATCTGGTTGGTTTTTGAATTGATGACTGAGATATATTTTGGTTAGGGACTAGAAAGATTTGCACTGTGTCTAAATCAGGTGGGTTTTAGGGTTGATGACTGAGTTATATTTTAGTCGGGGATTGGCAGGATTTCCACTGTGCTAAAATCTGGTGGGTTTTTGGGTTGATGACTGCGTTATATTTTAGTCGGGAATTGGCTGGATTTGCACTGTGCTAAAATCCGGTGGGTTTTTGAATTGATGACTGAGATATAATTTTGTTACTGACTGGAAAGATTTGCACTGTGTCTAAATCTGGTGGGTTCTAAGGTTGACGATTTAATTATATTTTGGTTAGGGACTGAAAAGCTTTGCACTGTGTTCAAATCTGGTTGGTTTTTGAATTGATGACTGAGATATATTTTGGTTAGGGACTGGAAAGATTTGCACTGTGTCTAAATCTGGTGGGTTTTAGGGTTGACGATTTAATTATATTTTGGTTCAGGACTGAAAAGATTTGCACTGTGTTCAAATCTGGTTGGTTTTTTGGTTGATGACTGAGTTAAATGTTAGTCGGGAATTGGCAGGATTTGCACTGTGCTAAAATCTGGTTGGTTTTTGAATTGATGACTGAGATATATTTTGGTTAGGGACTGGAAAGATTTGCACTGTGTCTAAATCAGGTGGGTTGTAGTGTTGACGATTTAATTATATTTTGGTTCGGGACTGAAAAGATTTGCACTGTGTTCAAATCTGGTTTGTTTTTTGGTTGATGGCTGAATTATATTTTAGTCGGGGATTGGCAGGATTTGGAATGTGCTAAAATCTGGTGGGTTTTTGGGTTGATGACTGCGTTATATTTTGATCGGGGACTGGCAGGATTTGCACAGTGCTAAAATCTGGTGGGTTTTTGGGTTGATGACTGAGTTATATTTTAGTCGGGAATTGGCAGGATTTGCACAATGCTAAAATCTGGTTGGTTTTTGAATTGATGACTGAGTTATATTTTGGTTAGGGACTGGAAAGATTTGCACTGTGTCTAAATCTGGTGGGTTTTAGGGTTGACGATTTAATTATATTTTGGTTCGGGACTGAAAAGATTTGCACTGTGTTCAAATAGGGTTGGTTTTTGGGTTGATGACTGAGTTATATTTTAGTAGGGAATTGGCAGGATTTGCACTGTGCTAAAATCTGGTTGGTTTTTGAATTGATGACTGAGTTATATTTTGGTTAGGGACTAGAAAGATTTGCACTGTGTCTAAATCTAGTGGGTTTTAGGGTTGACGATTTAATTATATTTTGGTTAGGGACTGAAAAGATTTGCACTGTGTTCAGATAGGGTTGGTTTTTGGGTTGATGACTGAGATATATTTTAGTCGGGGATTGGCAGGATTTGCACTGTGCTAAAATCTGGTGGGTTTTTGGGTTATTGACTGAGTTATTTTTTAGTCGGGAATTGGCAGGATTTGCACTTTGCTAAAATCTGGTGGGTTTTTGGGTTATTGACTGAGTTATATTTTAGTCGGGAATTGGCAGGATTTGCACTGTGCTAAAATCTGGTTGGTTTTTGAATTGATGACTGACTTATATTTTGGTTAGGGACTGGAAAGATTTGCACTGTGTTCAAATAGGGTTGGTTTTTGGGTTGATGACTGAGATATATTTTAGTCGAGGATTGGCAGGATTTGCACTGTGCTAAAATCTGGTGGGTTTTTGGGTTGATGACTGAGTTATATTTTAGTCGGGATTCGGCAGGATTTGCACTGTGCTAAAATCTGGTTGGTTTTTGGGTTGATGACTGCGTTATATTTTAGTCGGGAATTGGCAGGATTTGCACAATGCTAAAATCTGGTGGGTTTTTGGGTTATTGACTGAGTTATATTTTAGTCGGGAATTGGCAGGATTTGCACTGTGCTAAAATCTGGTTGGTTTTTGAATTGATGACTGAGTTATATTTTGGTCAGGGACTGAAAAGATTTGCACTGTGTTCAAATCAGGTTGGTTTTTGGGTTGATGACTGAGTTATATTTTAGTTGGGAATTGGCAGGATTTGCACTTTGCTAAAATCTGGTTGGTTTTTGAATTGATGACTGAGTTATATTTTGGTTAGGGACTGGAAAGATTTGCACTGTGTCTAAATCAGGTGGGTTTTAGGGTTGACGTCATTATATTTTGGTTAGGGACTGGAAAGATTTGCACTGTGTTCAAATCTGGTTGGTTTGTGGGTTGATGACTAAGTTATATTTTAGTCGGGGATTGGCAGGATTTGGATTGTGCCAAAATCTGGTGGGTTTTTGGGTTGATGACTGAGTTATATTTTAGTCAGGGACTGGCAGGATTTGCACAGTGCTAAAATCTGGTGGGTTTTTGGGTTGATGACTGAGATATATTTTAGTCGGGAATTGGCAGGATTTGCACTGTGCTAAAATCTGGTTGGTTTTCGAATTGATGACTGAGTTATATTTGCTGTCGGTCAAAAATACACGTACCCTACTTACGTACATTCTACAGGAATTATATCCATTCTACACTTGAAAAGTTACTTATACTCCTCCAGAGATAAAAATGACTTCAAGTATCCAGACATTTAGGTCATATCATGTGTTCTCTGTCTTATGACGAATTGCACATACACATGATCGACGACGACCTGTTTAGACATCCCTACATACAACACTAACACAGGGATACCGGTCGAATACAGTAAAATACACAGTAACAGAGCAATCTCATGATATGCTCACATCTCTTTAAATTTTAACATCATATACCTTTGGTCGATTTTTAGAGTAACAACAGGTTATAGAGCCCTCTATCTCCGCCCGTTCAGCACCTCAACTGTTCGGTTACCGCCAGAGGACACTTGTAGTGACGCCCATCCGTGTGCTACTCTTAGGCCTCCACTCCAGGTTTCCCCGGACTTGTTGCGTCGCCTCCCTTGAGGGACGCACCCTTGTTCCTTGCGGCGCCTTCCTCCTTAGGGCCGCTCCCTGGACGTACATCTTCCTTCTGTTCCCTGCTTGTGGATCAGGGGGTGTACTCGCTATCACAAGCTTTGTAACCCACAACCAGCTCTCTGGATTACAGTTACAATTACAACCTAAAGACCACCGCTGTCTTTAATGAAAGCCCAGCATTGCACCGGACACGCCAATTGCAATCACCCAACCATACTTTTCTTCCGCGTCCATCATCCCCATACCGGACCATTGACGCCCATTTGATAGTGCTACGCAACACTTCACACTACACCTGACTGCAACTCACCCTACGTTAGTTGCTTTATTCACTACAGTCATACACCGATGTTCGTTCCACATTGTTCGGAACATTTCCTCGGTCATTAAACGCATCACAAGAACGTTCCGAACTTCGAAACATTCTTTCGCACCTTCACGGACAATTCCGACGATCACTTGATACTTCAATATTTCGATCCCCGACCTACTGTATCTACAGATCCTTCTACCAAGAATCTTCTTCTGTAATACACGACCAAGAAGCATACGTATCAAGGGGTGCACCTACAGAACATTCTACCAAGAATCTCCTTCTGTAACCGGTTTCTTTTTTGAAATCTCGATATCTCGATAATCAATCCATTGCTCCGCGCAATAACACCAAATCAATACCATTGACGTCGACGCCACATCAAACGATAGGACGCCGACGCCGACAACTACAACAGGTTCGACATTAAATCAATACTTCGTTTTTTCTCTGACGAACACCTTTGACGCCGACGATTATCTCCTTCCTACGAACACGATTCTTTGACGACGATCATTCTTCCGATTCTTTCGCACCTCCCCTCGGTCACTAATCACATCACAAGAACGTTCCAAGCTTCGGCCCTTTCGAATCTTTGAATTAATTCCACCCTTTTCTGTCTTTCGGGTCATCGCTCCCCGTCTCCGGTTACTTTCTTTGGAATATTCCTTCTTCGGGACATTCCTTTGGTCTTCCCTTAGACACGACCGCACCTTCGTTCGGTCATTTCAATATTTCGATCCCCGACCTACTGTGTATACCGATCCTTCTACCAAGAATCTTCTTCTGTAATACACACAAGCTCGATCGATTCGAACAGCAATCTCTATCCCGTTTACCTTCACGGCCTACAACATCGATCCCAGTCCGGAAATTCCGAGACCACGGATCAACCAATCTCCTCCTACCCAAACGTTTCTACGGAACATTCCTTCGGTCATTCCTACACCTCCGAGGATCGTTCCGACGATCACTCGAACGTTTCTACGGAACATTCCTTTTTGGTTATTTCTGCACCTCCAAGGATCGCCCCGACAATCAATCGTAATCGACAATCTGACGATTGCTCCCCAACGGTTCCCCCCTTGAAACGGCAATCCCGCACTCGGTCTCTTCCTGCAAACGCCTGATTCGCTGCTACCATCCGCCTATCAGCGATTACAATCACGACTTCACCATGACGCAACGAACCGACTTGAACTATGACGGCTGGAGCGACTGGAACTATGTCGAAGCCATACAGTTCTCATTTGGAAAACCAGTAGGAGCTGGCAAGAACAATGCCGCCCAAAACCTACTCAATGCGGCATACTCCCAGAAATTGACTAATATTAACAGCATACTCACTGTCGACAATCATGGTGCTGAGACCCTCAAGCCGGACGCCATTTCCCGAATCAAATCCCTTGTCACCGCAGCCATCATAGAAAATCTCCCTCTCTCAGAAGTATCTCCCAAATGTAAACAACACATTAGAATGCTTCTGGAACACTCTACCATTTGGTACCTTGACAAGGATACGACAAGGCGACCCGTTCATGATTATCACGCACTCGCTCCTGCAGCAAACGCGGCAAAGCTCGACTATCATCAGTATAAAGATCCTACCGTCCAATTGGAATTCAGCATCCAACATTGGGGATTTGATAAAGGATGGTATCCATACGAATTTGCCAAGGTTTACGATAGAAACAGCAGCGAAGCAACGACTTCTGAGAAATCAAAGCCTCTGCAACCTTTGCCCACTGTCGCGTCATACAACAATCGAGTGGCAAATATCCTGAAATTCTCCAGGAGAACCATCTCCCGCGAAAATGAATTTTGCTTTGACCTACCAGATCCCTATTTTGATTACGTTGCATTTAAACAAATTTATCTCATGGCCTTTCCTCCCAGTTACACATGGACATGGACATACTCCCCCACCAGTGACTCCGTCTCCTTCCACCGAGTCCGATCCAACTCCATCTCCTTCCAACGTGCCACTTCCTCAGGTCCTCATGTTCAACGTCAGAACAGGTCCACTGTAACCTCACTACCTGTAACGCCATCCACATCGCCCCGTTCAGACCATCATTCTGCTCCACCTTGGAAACCAACCAACTTTGTATGGACCTTCAATCCTCAGAATGAAGTTGCAACATTCCGACGTGTACCAAAATCTGTTCCCTCACCTCCATCCGAGCCACTTGCTGAGGTCACTGACCCTCCACACGCAACTCCTGCATACATACGATCATTGCCATCCCCATATCGTAAACAGCTTTGCTCCAAACCGTATTATGAGCCTGTCCTTCGACTCTCCAAACGACATCGGGATGCCATCAAGGTCAAGCGGTATCATTTGTATGCCAATATCCTGTCCATGAATTGGTTTTACGACACTTTCGACTGAACATTGCAACCGACTGCAACTTCCCCATACCCACGCAGTTCAGCTGACGCGAACAATCACTCGTATCGCTGTTCCTGCTACGTCAAGGGTATCTACAATTTCGCCACCCTCTCGATTTTCAACAAATCTACGACAATAACCATGGGATACGCCCTACGGTTTTGTATCATCTACAACCATGGAATTCGATTGCACCATGACATCCAATCCCATATGTGTTGAATCCAGGGGTCTGCATCTGACTCAAGGGGTGTGCATTGGATAACTTATCACCGTGCGCACGAGATAAAACATGGAATTCTATTGAACCATAGACTTCAATTCCCTAAGTGTTGAACCAAGGGGTGCGCATCCGCATCAAGGGGTGTGCATTGGATCACTGCTTGACGCTTAATTTGAACGCGCTTAACTTCCAGCGTTTTCATCATACGCCTCCACCACTTTACTTATGGATCCCACTGAAAACAAATCAACGAACCGACTGTTAATTCGTCACTCCTCCACCAAGTGTCGAATCAAGGGGTGTGTTGCCGGTTCTGACGGTATCAAGACAACGATATGATTCAAAGCGTGACTAACATACGAGCTAGATGAGATCTAATACAGAAGGAATCTACTAGTCGGCTTTGGACCCCGTTCTTCAATCCTTGACTAATGAATCCCCTCCGATTCCACTCGTTTCTTCGACACGTATCTTTGAGATTCTACGACAAGTCAATCGATTCCCTTCTCAATGAAGTCGATTCAGATTTCCCAATCTCCTTCCGATTTGTTTCTATGACCATATCAATTCCTACGAATCTACAAACATGATGCTCAAATGAATATCTATGTCTCGATACTACTCCGGTTACGAATACCGCTCTGATCTTGATCTTCAATCCCATCGACCCTACGATTGATCCCCCCAATACAAATCACTCCAGCATCATTCTTCCTTTCCATCAGTTTCCTTGCATCCCTTCAATGCAACTTCTACCAACTGTGGAATTGACGTTCGATTCTACAATCCCTCAATTACGATTGGTAACTCTTCCACGATCAATCAACTCTCTCCGCAGACGATCTCAAACTCCAATCTAATCAGCACTACGATTACTTTCAATCTCTCCACTTATACGGTTGGATTCTCCAATCATATCGTCTTACGAGTTGATGACTCGTTACCCATCCAATCGATTCCAAGGCAATATGACTTTCGCGCGACCACTACATACTCAAGCACCTCTCCTCTCTCATTGATTTATGATTGGTCCGATTCTACGATTACAATCTTCCGATTCGATATCTAAGCTTAAGTTTTTAGAGTTCTACAAGATGGAGAACCGACTTGTAATTCAACACTCCTTCACTAAGTGTTGAATCAAGGGGTGTGCTGTCGGTCAAAAATACACGTACCCTACTTACGTACATTCTACAGGAATTATATCCATTCTACACTTGAAAAGTTACTTATACTCCTCCAGAGATAAAAATGACTTCAAGTATCCAGACATTTAGGTCATATCATGTGTTCTCTGTCTTATGACGAATTGCACATACACATGATCGACGACGACCTGTTTAGACATCCCTACATACAACACTAACACAGGGATACCGGTCGAATACAGTAAAATACACAGTAACAGAGCAATCTCATGATATGCTCACATCTCTTTAAATTTTAACATCATATACCTTTGGTCGATTTTTAGAGTAACAACAATATTTTGGTTAGGGACTGGAAAGATTTGCACTGTGTCTAAATCTGGTGGGTTTTAGGATTGACGATTTAATTATATTTTGGTTCGGGACTGAAAAGATTTGCACTGTGTTCAAATCTGGTTTGTTTTTTGGATGATGGCTGAATTATATTTTAGTCGGGGATTGGCAGGTTTTCCACTGTGCTAAAATCTGGTGGGTTTTTGGGTTGATGACTGCGTTATATTTTGGTCGGGGACTGGCAGGATTTGCACAGTGCTAAAATCTGGTTGGTTTTTGGGTTGATGACTGAGATATATTTTAGTCGGGAATTGGCAGGATTTGCACTGTGCTAAAATCTGGTTGGTTTTTGAATTGATGACTGAGTTATATTTTGGTTAGGGACTGGAAAGATTTGCACTGTGTCTAAATCTGGTGGGTTTTAGGATTGAGGATTTAATTATATTTTGGTTCGGGACTGAAAAGATTTGCACTGTGTTCAAATCTGGTTTGTTTTTTGGTTGA
The DNA here is from genome assembly GCA_037355745.1 of Pseudo-nitzschia multiseries. NCBI lineage: Eukaryota > Bacillariophyta > Bacillariophyceae > Bacillariales > Bacillariaceae > Pseudo-nitzschia > Pseudo-nitzschia multiseries. The sequence goes on along the minus strand of CM074782.1, from coordinate 20,829,982 downwards.
TGGCTGAATTATATTTTAGCCGGGGACTGGCAGGATTTGCACTGTGCTAAAATCTGGTTGGTTTTTGGGTTGATGACTGCGTTATATTTTGGTCGGGGACTGGCAGGATTTGCACAGTGATAAAATCTGATGGGTTTTTGGGTTGATGACTGAGTTATATTTTAGTCGGGAATTGGCAAAATTTGCACTGTGCTAAAATCTGGTTGGTTTTTGGGTTGATGACTGAGTTATATTTTGGTTAGAGACTGGAAAGATTTGCACTGTGTTCAAATCTGGTGAGTTTTAGGGTTAACGATTTAATTATATTTTGGTTAGGGACTGGACAGATTTGCACTGTGCGAAAATCGGGTGGGTTTTTGTATTGATGACTGAGTTTTATTTTGGTCGTGGACTTGCAGGATTTGCACAGTGCTCAAACCTAGTGGGTTTTTGGGTTCATGACTGAGTTATATTTTAATCGTAGAACTTCATACCATAACTTTACTGACACATACTTACAATACATACAATAACTACGTACGCAACAACTCCACAGGGCCCCTGCAAAGCACTAATACAAGGAATTATCTAGTACGAAAAGTGTGTAGAAAGCAACTGTCGTAGAATGCTACGCAAATTCAATACCAGTAATTATCTGGTATGAAAATCGTGTAGACGAAGTCTACTCTCGTAGAAACCTACACAAATTCAATACAAGGAATTATCTAGTACTAAAAAGCATGTATAAATCTACTTTCGTACAAACCCACGCAAATTCAATACCAGTAATTATCTGGTACGAAAATCATGTAGAAATCTACGCTGGTAGAAACCTACACAAATTCAATACAAGGAATTATCTAGTACGAAAAGCGTGTAGAAAGCTACTGTCGCAGAATGCTACGCAAATTCAATACCAGTAATTATCTGGTACAAAAATCATGTAGAAATCTATTGTCGTAGAAACCTACACGAATTCAATACCAGAAAATATCTAGTACGCAAAGCGTGTAGAAAGCTACTGACGTAGAATGCTACGCAAATTCAATACCAGTAATTATCTGGTACGAAAATCATGTAGAAATCTATTGTCGTAGAAACCTACATGAATTCAATACCAGGAATTATCTAGTACGCAAAGCGTGTAGAAAGCTACTGACGTAGAATGCTACGCAAATTCAATACCAGTAATTATCTGGTACGAAAATCATGTAAAAATCTACGCTCGTAGAAACCTACACGAATTCAATACCAGAAACTATCTAGTACGCAAAGCGTGTAGAAAGCTACTGACGTAGAATGCTACGCAAATTCAATACCAGTAATTATCTGGTACGAAAACCGTGTAGAAATCTACGCTTGTAGAAACCTACACGAATTCAATACCAGGAATTATCTATTACGCAAAGCGTGTAGAAAGCTACTGGAGTAGAAACCTACGCAAATTCAATACCATGTACTACCTAGTACAAAAATCGTGTAGAAATCTACGCTCATAGAAACCTACACGAATTCAATACCAGGAATTATCTAGTACGCAAAGCGTGCTGTAGAAAGCTACTGATGTAGAATGCTACGCAAATTCAATACCAGTAATTATCTGGTACGAAAATCATGTAAAAATCTACGCTCGTAGAAACCTACACGAATTCAATACCAGAAACTATCTAGTACGAAAAGCGTGTAGAAAGCTACTATCGTAGAATGCTACGCAAATTCAATACCAGTAATTATCTGGTACGAAAATCGTGTAGAAATCTACGCTCGTAGAAACCTACGTGAATTCAATACCAGAAATTTCCTAGTACAAAAAATGTGTAGAAATCTACACAAGTTGAAGTATGAATTTTTTTTTGGAACAGGAAGATTTTTTTTTTCGAATGAACTCTCTCTCTCTCTCTCTCTCTCACACACACACCAAAAAGTGATTTTACAGTGTGATTTTGCAGTAATTTTACAGTGTGGTTTTACAGTGTGGTTGTACAGTGTGATTTTTTTGGTCCCCAGCAAAAAGTACTCTTTCCCTTCATAATCTTACCCGGCTTATCTTGAGCAGAGTTGCTTTACCGTACTTGTATGATTGGCACTCCATCCGAGAATGCAGAATCCCACCAAAGTCACTTAATAGCATTAGGCCGGCTGATTCAGGCTCAAGATATTTTAGTGCGAAGTAACTGCCTTGTACTGCAGGACAATATAGAGAATCGGACGAGTGATTAGTTGCTGCAAAGATATTCTTGTTTGGATTCGTGACCCAAACATAGACATCTTGAAAGCACAAAATCTGCATTGCTTGCTTATCTTTATCAACAGGAACAAGATCCAGTTTTTCGTTACATAGGAGTAAGATTTCTTCAAATCAACGGCAGCAACGAATGTCGGAACAACAATTGTCGGAACAACGTATCGGCAACAACGTATTGGCAACAACATATCCGCAACAACATATCGGTATTGGCAACAACAATTCAAATTGAAGGCAACGCCGAGTGGAAGGCAACAACGTGAGATAGATAGACATTGATGCCCGCCTGTTGCATTGCTGATGATGCTGTATTTCCTCACTTCTATTTTTTCTTCTTATTTTCATAGGGACGGATCGTAACAACGGATTCAGGTGTGGCAAATCTTTCCTGGTGTCGCTAGAGGTGCGTCGTTGTCTTCCCTGGAGGCTGCAACATCGGACCAGAACACAAATCGGAACAATACCAGAGGTGTGGCGAATCTTTCCTTGAGGTGGAACAACGGATCGGAACAACAAATCGTCAGCATCAAATCGATCGAACACCAACAGTGTAGGTTAGTGGCATGTAGATTATATTATTCTGTTGTTATTATTTACTCTACTAGTACTACATCAATAGATACTCACCCATTTTGTTCAATTATTATATAGTGTTATAGAGAAAGTGTGTCGTAACAAAGAAACAAACGCAATCGGCCTTGTGGTCAATTGGTTTAGTGAGTAGAATAATCATCTTAGATGTAGTCGGACTTAGCGGCCGACAGGTTAATTACTCGTCGTCATCGTATCGATTTCCAGCATATTACCGTGTAATTCTAAGCATACAAAACACACGTAACTAAGACACGAAACACACGGAAACCATCTTCGATCGGTCTTTTACCATATAATTTGCCGTGATATTCTCATTGGAATATCACATGCAATTGTACCTTATCATGTAGAATTAGTACTAGGATGTACGTAGATTTTAGGGCATGATAGTGTTTTAGAGTTGTTAATTCTTCAAAGAGTGAGCTGATGGGGAAACTCCCGCTAAGAGGCAATCCACATGGAATCGTCGACTGACGATCATTCACTCAGGAATAACCTTAAGGATAAGGTTATTGCCCTTATGACTTTCGTAGGATATGCCCGCTTAGTACGTACGGATACGCGTTACACGGTGAATTCTTTTCAGTTATAGATCTGCAACAGCAACAACGATCAAAACGAAGCCACAGGATGAATCAACGGCAACAAATCAACAACAGCAATCCAACCGCAGAGCCGCTCAAAACACTGCCTGCTGCTCGCTTCCTGCTTCTCCGATCCAAACGCCAATGCTTGCTGCTGGCTTGCTGCTGCTCCTCCAAAACGCCACTCCGCTAGTTGCTGTTGCTGTTGCTCTTGCTAGTCACTGTTGCTGTTGCTGTTGCTGTTGCTGTTGCTCTCGCTATTCGCTGTTATTGTTGCTCTCGCTAGACCCTATCACCACTGGTCGCTGCTGGCTTCCTGCTACTTCAGCTCACTGCTGGCTTCCTGCTGGCTTCCTGCTGGCTTCCTGCTGGCTTCCTGCTGGTCCATAACGCCGCTGGAAACCCGCTGCTTGCTGTTGGCTTCCTGCTGATATTTTGAAACACAATTGCACCATTTTGAAGAAAACCAGAATTGAATGACTGTACCCTTGAAAATACAGAAAAAGACCATTCCGTGCAACGCCGTTGCAGAAAATGGAAAAACGCAAAATACACATGAAAAGGGGGGTACATGAAAAACCATAAATACACAACTTTACAAAGAACAATTTACAAGTACTCCTCCAAAACAAAAAAGAAAATTCTGCAACGGCGTTGTAGAATAGTGGAATAATGAATAATACGTAAATCAATTTAAGTACAAATATCACTGATAATAAACTTGTTCGTTCAAGTCATGTGCTGTCTTCACCATCTCGTACTATTGATTCTAAATTCTTCTTTTCCAATGCAGCCATTGTCTCACAGAAATTAAACAACGATTGTTCACGATTTCCCAGCACAAAATATTGGTCAGGACTACCATGGTTTCTAACAACAGCAGCTTCAGACTCAATGGCGTTGCAGTCAAACAAATACAATTTGTTCTGCAACTCACCTTGCTTTACCAACGCATGATGGTGTTTTTTTCCTTTATCCCTCTTGCTTGGTATGGGGTCTGCAGAAACAAAACAACAAGCGACAGCATAATAACCATTGTGCACTAATTCGAAAGCACTAACGGAGCTTCCCACAGGGGAAAGGACCTTCAAGGTATAGCAGGCACAGAATCTGACATGGATAAACTTGCAGTCCATGCCCATCAAGGAGGTCGGGTTGAAAATTAGCCCAGTCATACCATACATTGGACAATTGTCCAGAATCAGACTTAAACGATGGATGGGCACAAAATAGTAATTTCATCTCACAATATTTGTCATACCTCTTGTGCTCCGTGGTTCCAAAAAGTGTGCTGGTGCCCACAGCCGGAAGGACCACGTCGCAACAAAATTTGAGAACATCCAATGGAAACCAGGGTACACTTGTGTTTTTTTTTATCCCACTTCATGTAAGGGAGACCATTCATCACACCAATCCAAAATGAAGACCCAGCTGACCAACCACCCTGCTTAGGATGATTTGGTCCGTTGATGGGTCTATGTTCAAACAAATCAAATTCACGGTCAAGTCAATCAATAGTTTGATACTCCATCACTTGGTTGCAAGTTTGCTTGATTAGTGTGGACTTATTTCGTTGAGTTCTCTTAGCAGGAGCCTTCAATTCAGTTTTATGATTGCTCTCACTCGCAGCAGAGTCCCATCCAGTTGGAGGACCAAATAATCTCATGTACTGTGATAAATGAAAATACATGTGATTCTTCGCCAGATTGTTACCCTCTCCCTTACTTTGTTGCAGATTGTTATTTATAGAGTTGATGAAAATAACAACTATTTTGTCAAGATTCAAAACACCTTTCTTGTCTTGTTTGAAAACCTTGTCAAACGTTCCAGCGTATTTTAGGAACTCTTCCGTACCCAACAACAACTCAATGGCGTAAATACGTCAGTCAATTTTGTCTTCACACTTTCTGCTCTTGTTCTCAAGATTGGATGGCGTCTTTCGGAGACAACAACAATTGACGGCCTCCAGCAGACAGAAATGACAGCATCTGAATATAAAGCATTCCAATGTACTGGTTACCCTCCTACTTTGCTGTATGTATTGATTCTGAAAAATTGGTTCGTGGGAAGTCACGATCGGATTGCCTCTGAACAGCACCACCGTAGTAACTGGCTAACCTTTCCATTTCACCAAGAAGCCGCTGGTTATTGCCTAAAAAGTCCTCATGGAACATCTCTGCTGCACGCTTTGTACAACCAAGTTGGTGCATATGGAGTCTCTCTCACAGCGACGCTAGATGAATATTATGTGGGTTTTCTCCAAAATCAAGATCATAAAAAGCGTTGCCGTTATGTACACCATGGTGAGAGATGTTTTTGAAATACTGTTCAACATTCACTCCTTTGTCAACCGTTGGAGCAGTAAAATCAGATATATTCCAGAGACGAATGGATTGGTACTCGTCCCCATTTTGGTGCTTAGACACTTGCATGTTACCACTTTTAACTGAAACGGGAACCTTCAAAACATTTACACCGGCATTAATACCAAGTGCTCTGGGACAATTGCAATGCCTACAGAGCATCTTTGAATTCGATGTTTGATAATGTCCACAAAGTTGGTCATGCTGGGGAGTATCACCTATGAAATAAGCATCCGCAAATTTCATTCGAACAGACCATTTCTTCTTGTTCCACGGCAAAGTAGACCATTCAATACCATCCGTTTGGTTGCAGGCATCTTTCAAAGAAGAAAGAGCCAAACGAAGGCCAGAGTGAAGATTGTTCACATTGTCAATTGATTCGGCACCTTTATCACATGAACCCGTTGGATGAAAATATATAGCCTCCCAGGCATCCGGCCGGGAGTTTCGAGTCAGGGTGTTGAATATGCCAAGTCTCATGTTCAGTGGGGTAAGAGTGGTTTGACCACTATTGTCAATTGCAATTCCATCCATGTAGAGAATGATAGGAACCAGAATTTCATTCAATTTGGATTTGCATCTCTTCTCCCAAGTGTTGATCCACCATTCACCATGATGGAGTTTGTCAATGTCAATATTGCCTTGAAGTTCTGGATAACGGACTGGTAAGGTTGGGTCTTCAGCATGGGGGAATGACAGATTGGCTTCCTTCACCAAAGTCACATTCGTTAATAGGGAATGAAGTGCTTTTTGGAACGACCGGACGTAGATTTGTTTGCAACCAGAAACGTTGGCACTCTGTGATTTCTTAGAACACCAGTCAATAAGATGAGGTTCAAACCCATCGCCTTTTATTTCAGGCACAGTGGCAGAAACCTCCATGACACTTGCCCTGGTCTTTATGAGACTGTCTTTAGTCCATGAAAATAAATTAAGCCACTCGGATTCTATAGCCCATTCATACAATTCCTTCTCTGCAACTAATGGTATGCTATGATTCCGCATGATTTTCGTTAACTTGATCTTGACCTTCAGTTTGTCAGATATGTTTCTTCCTACATTGGGTGTTGTAATTGTCATGTTTGAATCACGATGGGAATCGTCAACATCAATGTTGTTGCCTTCTTCTTCATCATTGACACTCAAAGAGTGGGGGGCCTCTATGCTCTCACTTCCTTCTTCCTCATCGTCATCATTAGGAAAGAACAAATTGTCATTGGAAACAGAATCATCGTCATCCTCTATGTTTGTTAATTCCCGACCAATCAAGGCACGCCCAATTGGTTCGACAGAAGGGTCGTACATAACTTAATTGTCAAGCACCTCTGGCAATGCGCCGTCACTACTCTGTGGACCATTACGGGTGTTCGTTAGACCTCATTGTTGAGTAGCATCCTCGAGCTTCTTCAATTTTCTAATGAATATGCAAGATGCAAAATCTACTAGCCCCAAAGATTGCTTGAAATAAGAATAGCATGATGCGTCATTCAAAATATGGTCCCGAAGATCGGGAGAAACAACTACTCCCGTTTTCTTTCTTAGTCATGCTGTAAACAAGGGGGGTTTCTGCTTCTTGGTAACCTTCTTCTTTCCCCTACCTATAGCAATCAGAGGAGAGTCCCGGTAGCAACGTACACAATAGACCTGATATTTAGGTGTCGTCACCATCGTTAGTACGATAGCCAGTAATAACAATAAAAATGAGGAAACAATTGAGATTGAAAAATTGCAACCATGCACTGATTGTTTCAGGCATGGAATTCAGTAACATGTCACTAATTCAGAAACAGATGCCAGTGGGGTAGGAAAATGCAATGTGCATCAAAATATTATGAGTCTGACATTAATTTCAATAAATAGGGTGAAATTACAAAGGGGGACCAGTGGAGTTCTACCCAAATATGCGCGTGATTCCGAAAGAACCCCGAATCTCATTTGTGTGACGAACGAGTTATCAAATTTTTACCGCCACAACCGCCGTCTCTTCTTGCTTCAAATCTAATTTTGCTCTCGTGAGCCTATTTCTCCTACGCGGTTACTTGTGTAATTCACTTAGGTAATTTTAGTAGTATTCAGTGATTCCAAGTATTAGTATTTAGATTTGTGAGTGTTTTCATGTAAGATGATTACTCGTATCGAACCTCTATCGGTGCACTATTAGCGCACCCTTGCTGTTAGCGATTCAGCGAGTCAGCTTGCTTATTTGCCTGTTAGTCATACGTGTGTTATCTCATTCGTGTGTATCTCTGAATGTCTGTACGTCTGTACGTTTGCTACCTGCGCTTTTCTAGAGTCCCCGTGTCTTCGTACTCGTAGTGTTAAGTACTTGTAGAAGATACCTTAAGGGCCGGTCTTCTTTACTTGCACCGCCACATGCATCTCCTACATAAGGAAAATAGCTTTACTCCACCCATGAGCTTAGTGAGTAGATCTGCAATATTAGTTTCGCCGGGTTCTTTTCCAATCCGGATAATCTTTCCTGCAATGCATTCGCGTGCCTTGTGGTAAGCAATACTGTTGTGCTTCTTCTTACAAGGGCTTTCCGGGTGTGTTACGTTCTTAACAACCAAGTCATTGTCACAATACATGTTGGTCGGTCCTTCCATAGGTATGCCCATCATTCTGAGCTTATATCGTAGGCCTTCTACCATTTCGATTGCGATCTTGAGTGCCACAATTTCTGAGCCAAACGTGGATGTTTCAACGGCCGTTTGCCTCTTAGAGAACCATAGAATTGGTGCCCTGTTAACAAAGATGATGATTCCTGTATGAGATCTCCTAGTAGCCTTGCAACCGGCGTGGTCGGCATCCACGAAACATGTGGTAGTTACTGCCTTTCCTCGTGGCTCGGGCATATCCGGAGGAATTAGTTTCCCCGCTTCTGGGTAGAATTCGGCCCAGTCACATTTGTGGAATACTGATTCATCAAGTTCTGGGATGGAACAGTCAAACACCAACTTTGATTTACTGTAATTCTTTAAGTATGCAAACAAATGAAACAATTGGTTTAGATGCCCTTCTCGGGCCTGTGCAAGATACCAGGACATAAGTGAGACAGGCATTACGATATCTAGCCTTCCAAGTTCGCATATCCAACGGAGTATACCTATTAAACCCTGGTAATAGTTTTGTTTCTCCGAACCAAGTTCCGGTGAGGCATCGATTTCGGGCCTATATCCAGTTACCAATGGTGATTTTGCAGATTTTGGGAGTATCTTGAAGGCATATTGCCCTCTACTCAATTCCTCTTCAACAGATTTAACGGCTTTGGACGTATACTTAGTTGAAGACATGGACCAGTACTCAGCCCCATCAACGGACGTGTTGCCAATGTCTGCCCCTAGGTAGAAAGTGGGTGATTCAACGGTCCCATCCTTCAGTTTGAATTGTCTTTTGATCGCATCCATTTGGAACTTTGGATCCATTCCGCATACAAGGATGTCATCCACATATGCCACACAGTATTCGTAATATGCCGAGCCTCCTTTCTTTACAGCCGACCGCATATATACATCTGGATCCGCCTTGCAAGACTTATATCCAAGTCCCCTTAAGTGCTCAGACAGATGAGATCGAATGATGCGCCCGCGACTGGTAATCCATACAGAGCTCTTACAATTTTGCAGGGCCTTCCACATAACTCCGGTGCAAATCCTTGTTCCGGTGTAGCCACTGTGTAGTACTTTTCCTTAATTGGTGCGGTTAAGTATGCATTTTGGATGTCAGCACTTAAGACCTCAAGGTCGTTAAGTGCAGCGACTAGGAAGAACATCCGAACCAAATCCCTGCTGGGCACGCTTGAGTATGTATACTCCCGTGATATTTCAGGCACTTTATGCCCGTCGCCAACAAGTCGGGCCTTCCGAGTTAGATCTATCTTCACGTCAAATACCATGTGCATAGTGATTTTTGTATGTGCCACCGGTACTTTGTCCTCGTCGTTGAACTCAAAAGCTATGAAATTGTTCTTCATTTCTTTCGCAATAGCCCTGGCCCAATAGTCACTGCCTGCTTCAGCAATTGTTTTTGGTAGTCTGACCCCATACTTATGGGATTTGGTCCAATATTTGATCTTGGCGCTGGAGATAATCCGGTCTTTCTTCTGAATTACCCAATAGGCCCACCACTTGAAAGCTGGCTCATCTATTATGCCTTGATCCTTGGCAAACAGAGCCGTTTCAACGGGGAAACTTTCCTTCATGTCACTTAACTTTGCCCAAGAAGAAGTTCCATCTTTCCAATTGACCAGGATCCTCCACCCTTTGGTTGTTGGCTTAGTCCGTGTTTGTCCGGACTTAGTAGTGATAGTTGCCTGCTGTACTGTCAGAGCCTCTTTATCCTTTTCATAGTCGAGTAGCTCGTTCAGAAGACAGTACATGCGCCCCTTGTCGTCCACGGAGGAATAGAGATTCTCCGCAAGCACATTTGCTGTGTAGATTTCAATGGATCCGTTGGGCATAGAAACCTCGTAGGATCTTGTGTCTAGGAGTGGATTGTTATTCTTTTCTCCAACTAGGATCCCACTTGCGTCCCTGTATCGGTTATTAACCGTACCGCGAATCCGTTGGTCCCCTATCTGCAGTAACACTTGGCTTCCAAGGTACTCATCAAGATTATCAGTTAAATCATCGATGTCCAGGGATGACGCCTCTGGCTCAGCCATAAGTACCTCGTCCTCACCCTCATATTTGCCATCAAATAGGCCCAAGGGTGGTTCCCCTAACTCGTTTTCCAGGTAAGTATCCGAGGGCTTCGCCTCATCGCCGATCCTTTCATTAAGTAGCTTGTTGTGTTCCTCCAACTGCAGGATAGTGTCTGGGTGCTTCCATTCCACTTCAGATATAGGCCATGTGCCGTTTGTTATGTGTACTTTTCCAGTCTTATACAATACATAGTGACAATCGCCACCTCCATAAGTATCTCCACATGGGCCCAGCCATCGTCCGTATTTCTCCAACTTATCCTGTAGGTTCGTACCACCGGATGAAATCATACCAATCAGTGTATCATGTACGGGGTTATATCCGGAGTATATCCGTGGACTAACTCAAATTGGTGGAGTTGTTAGTTGAACGTTAAACACTAACCCTAAGAGTTGACAACGTAACCTTGTAGACGGAGTTTATGGGGGGGTTTGGGGGGGGGGGGGGGGAATATGTAGAAATATTAAAAAAATCTGTTTTTAACAAGTAGACTTGGTACAAACGCTACGACTAAAAATCGTAAAAAACAGGACCCAAACATTTATTTACGGAAATGAGATGCTTCTTCTAAAAGCAATAGTAATATTTAGTGGCGCGCGTTCATATTTATGGTAGCAAACTCTCATTTTTATGGTTGCAAGTAGTAACCATAAGTTTAAACCTGAATAAAGAAAAAATCATACGATTAAAATCTGTCTTAGATTAAGTCACGTCATTGTCGTCATCGTCAACCTTGCCAGATGAGAAAGCTGGTGAGAAATAATTGTACGGTACATGAATGAGTCGGACTTGATGTACTTACAGCTACTATCTACTCTCATACCAATCGAATTTTTCCCTGTTGTCGGCGAAAAATACGGTACGTACGTACGGTCTTCGGCAAATTCGACACTAATACAATTGGACTTTTTCGATTTGGTACAATTTGTACGTGAATGAGTCGGACTTAATGTACCTACAGCCATCTACCGGTACGTACACGTACTCTCATTAGAACAACTTTTTTGTCGGTGTACGTACGTACGAGTACGGTACTCGTACCGTACGGTACGGTACGCTCGATCGAATTTTTTGTCGTTGCCAGATGAGAGAGTTCGAATTTATTTTAAAATAGAACTCGCGGGAATGACGTCACTTGATTGGTAGTACCGTATATCGATTGGTAAGATCAGTATTGGAGTTGAATCATAGAATTGAATCATGGAATTGAATAATGGAGTTGAATCATAGAATTGAATCATAGAATTGAATCATGGAAATGAGTCTGAACTACGCTGTGTATGAAATTGTGTGCTATTGAGTTTTAGTGTCTACTATGACTTCGAGATAGTTCGAGAAGCTTCCCAGCTAGTTCAGTGATACGATTGGAAAAGAACTGTGTTCTTTGATAATCGGAATTCGGATGAGACTTCAAGGAGAAGGTTCTATTTGATGTTCGAATACGATTGAACAATGACAGAGGATCGGGAACAATGTCATTGACTCATGACTGAGGGAATGTGTCAATGACGCATGACTGGACTGGAGGAGTGTGTCAGTGACTCATGACTGAAAGAGTGTGTCAATGATTTGTGACTGGACTGAGATAGTGTGTCAGTGACACATGATTGAAGTGTCTGTTCATTGTTCAGTCTCCCTTACCATGAAAATTTATGATGGTTTGGCTGGGGTAAGGTGGCGGATGCTGATGCGTTCATGTGTTTGTCCGCGATGTATAGTGACTGTGTTGTTCGTGTGTACTTGTAAGATCGGATAGGGGCCTTCGCGAACGAGATCAAGTTTGTTGCGATCATGTATGGTGACGAAAAGCGCCGTGACCTACGATGAATTCGTGTTTTGTGCGTTTGCGGTTGGTGCGAAGGAGTCGGTTGTCAATTTGAGCTTGGCGATGTTTGGTTAAGGTAATCATGTTGGCGTGGAGCGGGATGTTGAGAAGCATGTCACGGTTGAAGACAAGGGCACCGGGCGAGAAGTTTCCGAGTGTTGAAACTGGATTGCATCAAAGTGTGTGCATTGCTGTTGATATTGCTTCGTCGACAAGGTTATTGGCTTCTATTTTAGTTTTTGGGGGTTTCAGGTTTATCATGGTGCGTATGATTTGACCGATGGTCTTGTGGGTGGACTCGATAATTCCGTTGGCGGTGGGTGTGGGGGGGGAAATGTTGATTGGTTTTATGCCTGCATAGTCTAGGGGGAATTGAAAGTTGTGTCCGTTGAATTTGGGACCGTGATTGTGTACTATGCATGAGGGACGAGGGTAACGGGAGAGCCAGCAGTTTTTGAAGAGTCGTCTGATGTTTTCGGCTGTCTTGGCTTCGGGGATGCGGATGATTTCTAGGAGGTTGGTAACTGGGTCGATGCATGTGAGCGCATCAAATTTGAGGTTGATTTTGTTGATTTTGACGTTCCATGGGCCAATGCAGTCGACATGGACTACGGACCAAGGTGTTATTGGAGCTGTGCGTGGTGCAAGTTGACCGGCTTGTCGGGTTCCTGTACAAATGAGGGGACAGATGAGACAGTTGGATATGACGTTACGACACACGGAGCGAAGGTCGGGATGATGAAAGTGACGGCGGAGAATGGCTTCGAGTCTGTCCATGCCTGTGGAGTGAACGGTTATTTCGTGGTACCATTTGACAAGAGGAGCGAGCATGTCGTTAGGGATGACAATTTTCCACTGGGAGTTAGGTGTTAGTTCGTCGTATCGGCAAATAATATTGATGTTGTCTAGTTTTTGTTTGAAAAATTCGTCTGGGGTCTTTTTGTGGCAGGGCGAGAACTTTTGTGTCATGTGATTGATATTGGTGAATGGTCGTAAAATGGAATGGCAATCTGCCTTTTTGATCGAACCGGGGGTGAATCAGATAGCTGTCTTTGACAGGATGACAATCAGTCGATGCAGCGCATGATGGCAGCGCCATTAGGCTCTCGGCCATGTTCTTAAATGAAAAGAAGTCGTCGTTGGAGACATCGTCGTCGAAATTGGTAGTTGTAAAATATGAGGTGAGGGTTGTTGGGGTTCGGCTAAGGGAGTCGGCGACTGTGTTTTCTGGGCCTTTGATGTAATGGTAAATGGGGTTGTATTCTTCTAAGATTAGTTTCCATCGTAGAACTCGTTGGGTGTTGTACGTGGAGAGCTTGTAGGTTAGATTTTTGTGGTTGGTGTAGAGGTGAATGAGTGCACCGAGGAGCATGGGGCGGTATTCCTTGAATGTTTCGACAATGGAAAGCAGTTCCTTTTTGATTGTGGTGTAGTTGGCTTGTGCTTGGTTGAGCTTGCGCGTGAAGTATGCGACGGGAATGTTGTTCTGTTTGATGACTGCGCCTAGTTGAAAGTCAGATGCGTCGGTGTAGATGTGAAACAGTATGTTGTGATCTGGGTACGCGAGCATTGTTTCAACCGAGACAATGGATTTCATTTCTTCGAAGGCTTTTTGGCAAGTGTCGTTCCATTGGAATGTGCGAGGAGTTTTTAAAAGATCTGTGAGCGGGGCGAGTATGTGAGAACGGCGTGGCCACATGTTGCAGTAGTATGTAACGAGACCAAGAAAGGCTCGAAGTTGTTTAAGATTTTTGGGTGGGAGCATTGCTAAGATTGCCTTGATTTTCTTGATGTATGGCTTGATTACGTTGGGAGTGAGCCAGTGTCCGAGAAAATCAGTTTCTTGTATGATCCATTCGCATTTGAGTGGATTGATTACGAAGCCTTTGTCCTGTAAACGGGTGAGTACGGTATCGATGAGTTGCAAATGATCTTCAAATGTGTTGCTGAAGCAAGCGATGTCATCGATGTAAATTTCGAGATTGGGAATGTCGTGTAGTACACGTTCCATGATTTCTTGTGCTACGTCTGGGGATTGAGAAACTCCCATTGGTAAGCGATTGTACTTGTAAAGGCCAAATGGAGTTGTGATAGTGGTTAAGTCTTTGCTTTTGTCGTCTAGGACAAAGGTGTAGTATTGCATCAAAATGTCCATTTTGGTGAGGTATTGTATCCGGAACGGCGGGATAAAATGTCTTGAATACGGGGAATTGGGTAAACTTTGCGCTTGATGGCTTTGTTGAGAGCGCGAAAATTGGAAACCCATCGAATTTTTCCGTCTTTCTTGGGAATGATGAATGTTGGGGAGATCCAATCGGAGCGACCCTGGCGAGAAAGAACGCCAATGTTTACAAGTCGATCAAGTTCTTTCTTGAAAAGGGGTAATTGTTTGTGGGGTACGAGGTAAGCGCGAGAACGATTGGGCTTTACAGTTGGATCGATGTCGAGATGGATTTCTTTGTCTGGGTAGTGTTTAAGGGTTCCGTCGAAGATTGTTTGATATTTACAGAGAACTGAGTGTAGGCGTTCACGTTGATGTTGTGACAAGTGTGAGCAGTTGTCGCAGACAGATTCGAGCGACTGGTCTGTGTTGAATTGTCGCGGGTGCAGGGAGTGTATGCCGGACGGCGATACGTGTTGTTGTTGTTGTTGTTGTTGCCATATGTATACTGAGATGACGAGGAGTAACGAGGGCGATTGTTGTGTCCGTTGCCATTACCGTTGCCGTTGCGGCCATTGCAGTGACCATTGGAAGAGGAGGAATGGCGATTGGATTGACGAGAGACTTGATCGGCGTCATGATGCAAACGTTGCTGTTCCATGAACGCTACGAGACGATGAAGAGGAAAATTTTGATCATTGAGTTGATTTCCTGTCTCGTTGAACTTGAGTTGCCAAGTCGGAAGCATGAGGCGAAAGAAAGCATTCTTCATGGTTGTCTTAGTGGGAAAGAGTCGCATTCCTCCGGATCCTGGTAAGTGAACACTAAGGATGTTGATTAAACGAAGGCGACCGGCTGCTGCGAAGCAATTCATGTGGTACGTCTTAGTTGCGTTGGACATGTATTCTTGCTGAATGAGATACGTGTTGGACGGAAGAAAGAGGGCGATGAATGCGTTAAGATTGTCGGTGAAGTCAGCATCTTGAATGCAAGAGCCGGCGTCAGTAACGATTTCGTCCCAGGTATGCTTGAGGTCGCTATCAAGGACTTCACGAAGTTTGTAATTTTTGGCATTGTCCTTGATGTTGAGGTTGTGCGGTCCAACGGCGTTGGTGAAATCGAAGAGAACGCGAATGAGACGTTCAGAATCGCTGGAGTCGGGGCAAAAGGTGGTATCCTGTTTCTTGACGGATGACGAAGAAGTCGTCACCGGAGGAGGGAGGAGGAGGGAGGCTCGTGCCTGGGGTGCCAGGTGTGGTTGTAACAGCAGAGGGACGCGTGGTGTACTGAGTTACACTGTGCACAAGACAAACGGTGGGGTAATCTTCATAGCAAAGATTGGGTTTGAAAAAGAAGGGGGCCTGCTTAGCAGCTTGAAGTTGAGCGACAGCAGACATGGTGAGTTAGAGTTTACGGTTAGTTTTTAGATATTTTTATCGATTAAAAAAAATTTCAAAACGATATTGCGATTGAATTCAATATGAACTACGCTGTGTATGAAATTGTGTGCTATTGAGTTTTAGTGTCTACTATGACTTCGAGATAGTTCGAGAAGCTTCCCAGCTAGTTCAGTGATACGATTGGAAAAGAACTGTGTTCTTTGATAATCGGAATTCGGATGAGACTTCAAGGAGAAGGTTCTATTTGATGTTCGAATACGATTGAACAATGACAGAGGATCGGGAACAATGTCATTGACTCATGACTGAGGGAATGTGTCAATGACGCATGACTGGACTGGAGGAGTGTGTCAGTGACTCATGACTGAAAGAGTGTGTCAATGATTTGTGACTGGACTGAGATAGTGTGTCAGTGACACATGATTGAAGTGTCTGTGCGTTGTTCAAGTCAAAGAATTGAATAATAGAATGGAGTCGTAGAATGGAGTAACAGAATGGAATGATAAAAATTAATCATACAAATGAATTGTAGGTTTGAGTCAAAGAATGGAATCATAAACTTGAATCATAGACTTAAATCATTGAATTGAATCATTGACTGGAGTTAGAAAATTCAATCATAGACTTGAATTATAGAATTGAATCAAAAAATGGAATCATGGACTTGAATCAAGGAATTGAGTCACAGAAATGAATTGTAGATTTGAGTTATGGACTGGAATCATAGATTTGTATCATGGAACTGAATCATAGAAATGAATCACAGAATTGAATCTTAGAATTGAATCATGGAATTGAATCATAGACTTGAGTCAAAGAATTGAACCTTGAATTCTTGAAGTGAATAATAGAAAGTAATCATTGAACTTAATCATAGAAATGTATTGTAGTTTTGAGTCAATCAAAGAATTGAATCATAAACTTGAATCATAGACTTAAACCATTGAATTGAATCATTGCCTGGAGTTAAAAAATCAAATCATAGACTTGAACTATAGAATTGAATTATAGAATTGAATTATAGAATTGATTCAAAAAATGGAATCATGGACTGAAATCAAGGAATTGAGTCACAGAATTGAATTGTAGATTTGAGTAATGGACTGGAATCATAGACTTGTATCATGGAAGTGGATCATAGAAATGGATCATAAAATTGAATCATAGAAGTGAATCATAGAAGTGAGTCATTGAATTGAATCATAGAATTGAATCATAGACTTGAATCATAGACTTGTATTTTGGTCAGTGACTGGCAGGATTTGCACTGTCTTCAAATTTGGTGGGTTTTTTGGTTGATGACTGAGATATATTTTGGTGGGGGACTGGCAGGATTTGCACTGTCTTCAAATCTGGTGGGTTTTTGGGTTGATGACTGACTTAGATTTTGGTCGCGGATTGGCATGATTTGCACTGGCTTCAAATCTGGTGAATTTTGGGGTTGATGACTGAGTTATAGTTTGGTCGGGGATTGGCAAGATTTGCAATGTCTTCAAATCTGGTGATTTTTTTGGTTGATGATTGAGTTAATTTTAGGTTGGGGATGGTCAGGATTTGCACTGTCTTCAAGTTTGGTGGGTTTATGGGTTGATGACTGAGTCATAGTTGTGTCGGGGATTGGCAAGATTTGCACTGTCTTCAAATCTGGTGAGTTTTTGGGTTGATGACTGAGTTATAGTTTGGTCGGGGATTAGCATTATTTGCACCATCTTCGAATCTGGTGAAGTTATGGGTTGATGACTGAGTTATAGTTTGGTCGGGGATTGGCAAGATTTGCACTGTCTTCAAATCTGGTGGGTTTTTGGATTGATGACTGAGTTATAGTTTGGTCGGGGATTTTCAGGATTTGCACTGTCTTCAAATCTGGTGAGTTAATGGGTTGATGATTGAGTTATAGTTTGGTCAAGGATTGGCACGATTTGCACTGTTTTCAAATCTGGTGAGTTTATGGGTTGAGGGATGAGTTATAGTTTGATCGGGGATGGGCAAGATTTGCACTGTCTTCAAATCTGGTGGGTTTTTGGATTGATGACTGAGTTATATTTTGGTCGGGGATGGGCAGGATTTGCACTGTCTTCAAATCTGGTGAGTTTATGGGTTGATGACTGAGTTATAGTTTGGTCGTGAATTGGCAAGATTTGCACTGTGTTCTTATCTGGTGGGTTTTTGGATTGATGACTGAGTTGTATTTTGGTCGGGGATGGGCAGGATTTGCACTGTCTTCAAATCTGGTTAGTTTTTGGATTGATGACTGACTTATATTTTCGTCGCAGATTGGCAAGATTTGCACTGTTTTCAAATCTGGTGAGTTTTTGGGTTGATAAATGAGTTATATTTTGGTCGGGAATTGGCAGGAGTTGCACTGTCTTCAAATCTGGTGGGTTTTTGGGTTGATGATTGAGTTAATTTTAGGTTGGGGATGGGCAGGATTTGCACTGTCTTCAAATCTGGTGGGGTTTTGGGTTGATGACTGAGTTATAGTTTGGTCAGGAATCGGCAGGATTTGCACTGTCTTCAAATCTGGTGGGTTTTTGGGTTGATGACTGACTTAGATTTTGGTCGCGGATTGGCAAGATTTGCACTTTGTTCAAATCTGTTGAGTTTTTGGGTTGATGACTGAGTTATAGTTTGGTCACAGATAGACATGATTTGCACTGGCTTCAAATCTGGTGAATTTTGGGGTTGATGACTGAGTTATAGTTTGGTTGAGAATTTGCAAGATTTGCACTGTCTTCAAATCTGGTGATCTTTTTGGTTGATGATTGAGTTCATTTTAGGTTGGGGATGGTCAGGATTTGCACTGTCTTCAAGTTTGGTGGGTTTATGGGTTGATGATTGAGTTAAAGTTGTGTCGGGGATTGGCAAGATTTGCACTGTCTTCAAATCTGGTGAGTTTTTGGGTTGATGACTGAGTTATAGTTTGGTCGGGAATTGGCAGGATTTGCACTGTCTTCAAATCTGGTGAGTTTTTGAGTTGATGACTGACTTACGTCCGAAAACTGTTTCGCGGGGTTCAAATTTACTTCTCGCGCACAAATTTTGTGCGTGAATCTAACACAGCAATATTGCGGGAAACCCTGAAGTTCCCGACGCTTGTACTGAGGTATACGTAAACTCAGCACTATTTCTGTGCGCGTGATGCACATTACTCTACTCTCGAATAAAAATAATTTATTTCTGTCTCTAGCAGAACCCAATTATTATTCCGTACCAACAACACTTACTTCTATTCACGAATAAAAAAGAAATCTTTACTCAGTATTAATTCCAAAATATTAATCTCCCAATTAACAATTCGATACTGCTCTCCTAATTGTGAATTCTATTTCTGGACTACAATATTCCCTTTTTAAAATGTAGATTCTATTATGCTTGATTTATTCCTATTGCAACGTATTACGAATCCTCCATAATTTTTAATATTCTCAATATTAAGTTCAAGATTATTAGTAGTTTTGTATTATGTATGTACTGTTATTTTCTACATTAGTTCACCAATAGATAAACTTTCATTCATCGATGCTGTTATTGCCGGATCAATATAGACGTTTCTTTTCTTTTTCTTTTTTGGTCCACTACAATTAGTGGAGCTGCTACTAGTAATATTTGCATCGCCATGCTTATTGTTGGTGTAATCTGTTGAACTTTCGTTCCTAAATCTCTCCCTCATCATTTCTTCCAATTTCCTTCCTGTTTCTGGGTGTTTTTGCATCTCGCCAATCTTGTCGCACAAGTCACTGAACAACTCTCGTCCTTCCTCCATCCATCCATTTCTGCTTCCACTGTCTGAATCGCAGAATTTCTTTTTTTGTCGCGGAATCGTGGCATCACCCTTTCGCCGCTGCTGGTTCACCCATACATGATGCTCATTGTAGATCAGTACCAATGGAAATGCTTCATCAGCTATAGTAAATATATCACTCAGCAAGTGCCTCTCCTTCCGTTGTTTGAAAGTGGAATTTGTCGGATTGATTGCCGACATGATTCTTGTCACAAAATAATAAAAATCTTCATTTTCCGCGTCATTGTATTTTCTGTATTGAGGGTTTAAAATACCTGTGTCCTCATATTCTGTGTCTTGAATAACTGCAACAGTACCAGGGAATGTGATAGGGACTCGACCTTTTCTGTAATCGTCTGTACGGAAGTATCATCAGTATCAACGGGCAGCATGTTAGTGTTTTCGGACCATAAATAGATTCCAAAATTCCTAATTTCAACAACCAATTCTTCAACCTGTATTTACCTATCCAGTTTTTTCTCGCTAATGTTTGTGAGTTGTGCCTCAATGCAGTCAGTACTGTCCCTACTCGTTTCCTGTAAAAGGAACAGAATGACGCCAGTGGAATATTTGGTGGCTTCATAACCGCACTTGCTTTAACAGCTTTTTGTATTACGTGTGACGTTATCTTGTCATTGATAGGGAACTTGATGTTGTGGTACCAATGTTTTTTGACGTAATCTCTTAGCTGCTTGTCCACTGTTTCAGTCATATCACTCAAAGCCTTAAGCATATCGTTGTCTGTTATAAGCCCATATATGTCTGTAATTGTACTTACTGCTCGTTCTCTTGTGTCGCCGGCATTATAAGTCCCCTCTCCCTGCATGGTTGCCTCCGTTTGTTTAGGTACCATTACTACCTTTCCCACCCCTATATGTGGTTCCCTCTCTTGTTGCCGTAAGTGTTTTGCCAATTCCTGTGCCAATTTGTCATATTGGATTTTTTTCATGACACGTTCCGCAACATCCTCTAAATTGCAGCATTGTCCGTCAGATATTTTCTCTACCACATTTGTTTTTGTTCCTTCTTTCTGTTTCTTCATTACTAAAGTGGTGGTTGTGTTGGTAATGCTCAGTGCTGGTTCGTTACTCTGGTTGATGGTGTTGTGTTCTTCCATGTTTGTAGTAGTAGAAATTGTGCTGTCGGTACCATTTTTTTTACTGTTGCCCTTTGATGCGTTCATAGTTGTGGTATTACCGTTACACACTTTGTTAGTAATTGCAGTGTTTGTTTTCACTTTTTTTTCTTACCGTTGTTGTCCCCTGTATTTTGATGATCACCGGGCCGGATGGTTTTGTTGTTTCAAAGGGTCTTCCCCTCGGATTTTTTGCTTCGTCGTGTCTTTCCGATAGCATTCATATTTTTTTATTTTATTTTCTGAATACGGTGTCGATCAAGACTCATGTGTTTCTTTTTGTGTGGTTATGTGTGTGTACTAATAATTTTATCTGGTTGTGTACGGTGTTTTGTGTTGTGTGTGTCGTGTGTGTGTGTAC
Organism: Pseudo-nitzschia multiseries; assembly: GCA_037355745.1. Classification (NCBI taxonomy): domain Eukaryota; phylum Bacillariophyta; class Bacillariophyceae; order Bacillariales; family Bacillariaceae; genus Pseudo-nitzschia; species Pseudo-nitzschia multiseries. Next base: position 20,808,851 of record CM074782.1, on the reverse strand, counting down.
AGTGTTTCATGTAATATGTGTACAATGTTTTGTGTGTAGAGTTTTTCCGTGGGTTCTGTACTATGTTGTTTGCCCTAACTTCTTCTGTGTGTTGTCTGGTTTGGGCGCGCCCTTATACATTTGTAGAAGTAGATCAGGTACCTGTGCCAGCCAGCCCTCCCGCGCCATAATTTTTTGAGAAGGGAAACTTTTGATCACACTAAGGTTATGTATTTCAATCCTCTAGTCACATGTAGAATCTCGTAGACTGCACCTAACATACCGTACTGTCTTGTGTGCCATTTGTATCTACAAACCACAACATTTTCTGTACTGTGTGTGGCAAAGTTGTTCCCAATATGCATTTAAAAGTTGTTCCCAACATGCATTTCGTAAGTCATGTGATATGCATTCATGGCCTGGTACAAAAACTTTGGTAGTCATTACCAAATGAGACTTTTTGTGTCCTGTATTTTCATCAAAAATACCCTCATGTTTGCCATATGGAGAGTCAAACCACAACATTTCCAGCATCATTCTGTGTGACAAAGTTGGTCCCAATATGCATTTGATGAGTCATAATAAATGTATTCATGGCTTGGACTGGATACTTTTGGATTCATTACCCAATAAGTAAGTTTGTGCCCTGAAATTGCACCAAAAATACCCCCATGTTTGCCATTTGGAGAGTCTAACCACAACATTTTGGGCATTCTGTGTGACAAAGTTTTTCCCAATATGAATTTGATGAGTCATGATGAATGTAGTATTCCTTGCTTGTACCATATAATTTTTGAGTCATTACCTAATAAGTTAGTTTGTGCCCTGGAATTGCACCAAAAATACCCTCATGATTGCTATTTGGAGAGTCAAACCACAACATTTTGGGCATTCTGTGGGGCAAAGTTCTTGTTCCCAATATGCAATTGATGGGTCATGATGAATCTATTCATGGCTTGGACCGGAAACTTTTGGAGTCATCACTCAATAAGTTAGTTTGTGCCCTGGAATTGCACCAAAAATACCCCCATGTTTGCCATTTGGAGAGTCAAACCACAACATTTCCAGCATTCTGTGTGACAAAGTTGGTCCCAATATGTATTTGATGGTTCATGAAAAATGCATTCATGGCTTGGACTGGATACTTTTGGAGTCATTACCCAATAAGTAAGGTTGTGCCCTGGAATTGCACCAAAAATACCCCCATGTTTGCCATTTGGAGAGTCAAACCACAACATTTTTGGCATTCTTATTAAATTCCTTTCGTGTCTAAGTTGGTAGAGGTACGAGATCGAAAATAATGAGACCTCGAAAAATTACTGTTCGATACTTAACTGGAGGAGAAGAATCGATCGTCAATACCGAGCTCATTCTTACGATCGAGTCCGATACTTAGTGATCCAAGAAAGAACACACGACAGATGTTAACATATGTTACCTTCTGTTAAGTGTCTTGTTTTCAAGAAAAGACAGCAGAGGTTTGAAACTCTGCTCACGAATATACGTGTTGTATTAGCGGCAACACGATATTCACCGTAATACGGTAATTTACCGTACAAAATACACGTAAATTCACGTGCTGTATTAGCGGCAGCACCGACCTTTAAAAGAGATACTTGCTCTCCAGCAAGAAACATCTCTTCATCTTATTCTTTTAGATTATTTGATTATTCAACCTTAAACCTTGCACTGGACGTTCTTGCGTCCCTTTTGTAGAACTACAAGCCTAAGATCTAACTGATTGCGTCGATTGGTCGATAGTCAGATTAGATCTGATTGGATTCGCATCCAGTCGTAGTGGATATCAGAGAAATATTAGAAACAACGGACCGGCACCTCAACCGGCCCGCAGCTAAAGCTCCTGTTGCTCCTCTTTGCCTTTGGATTGGATCAGCTCAACAGCCAGTTTCAGAAGGAAATTAACAGATTAACAGTCGCAAGCTTGTTGAAGCTTGCAAAAGAAGAAAGAGCAACCGCCGAGGAGCAATCGTCGACGACAACGGCCGACGATCGATAGTTCTCCGTATCGATTACACAACAAGGACCGCATTATCGAAAGACTGGAGACGATAGCAGCGTTACAGTCATTGGACCCATCCTCTCATGCCGGACATCCCCGTCGCCGCCAGAACGCGAAGCAGGTCGACGGGACGAGGCAGGTCCACGGGATTCCAAACACTCCAACCTGGAAGCGCTGCAACCACATCCCTACTGCCTGCAACCGACATCATGGCCGACCCGCAGGACAGGTTGCATGACGATGAGGAAGAAAGCACACCTATCGAACACCTCTTCCCATCATTTGACCAACCACTAGCCACCTTCTTGCATGATATCTTTGACATACCGAAGGAACAAAATGACGCCCTGTGCGAGGCTCTCATTGCTGCAAGGATCAAGACATGGCTAGCCTTCTTGTACATCGAAAACATTGGCGACCTAGTTTTCCTCGAAGGGGGAGTAAGGACCCCAATTTATCGACATGTACAGACGTCCATACAGCAAGTCATTGACTATGGCGAGCATCTCACAGCACGAGGACTAGACCCAGAGGATAGAACCCAGTATACCAAAGACAACTTTCAAAGCTACTGTTTTAGTGCTGTCAGAGCCAGAAGAGCATCTGGAACGAATATTGCAATCACTAGCACCGGTACGCCTCGACGACAACAGGAAAGATCCTCCAAGCCCATCGAACAGCTTAGATATGAATCCTGGACCAAGAAATCAAGGGATGAATCCACCTTTCCCATCCTGCAGAATGATGCAAGGTTTGAACGCTGGCTTGTCAAATTCAAGGCAAAGCTGGAAACGTCTGACATAGATACTCGCACATTCCTTGACCCAAGCTGGCCTGATACACCACTCGTCGGATATGAAAAAGCTCTCCATGACAAGCAATGTGCTTTCTTCTGGACCCTTGTCCTACATGCTCTTCAGAGTGATCTCTCCTACTCCTGCGTGCTCAGCCATACCTCCTCCAGAGATGGTAGACAAGCCTTCTTTGACTTTGTTTCATTGCACGATCGACCCAAATCCAAAGTATATGACACCTCCATCGTGATGCAACAACTATTGGATATTGATCTGAGGACATGGAAGGATACCAAGGTCAAGTTCATCACCCAGTGGTTTGCCCAGTTGGAACATCTCAATACACTACGCGATCCACAGAGGCCACTTGATTTTGATACTGTCAAAACGCACCTTTGCAAGGCCTGCAGTAGCAGCTTCCAGCTCAGTGAACAGTTCTATAAGGTTGATGATCCTCCTGCAGCACAGGACTTGATTAAGTTTAGGCAGCATGAAGCCGTTGCTATCAGTGAATTGAAAAATACCCTCCTCCTTGAAGCCACCAGACTGGATTCCCAAGCTTCCCTGTCCCAACCTCGAAGTCGGATGTCTGTCAAAGCCAACACCCATGATTTCTCTTCTGTGACGCAGTCCACATATTCTGGCATAACTGATGACTCGGCATCATATTTACCTCCTATTGATTTTGATGGCGACTATCAGGACTACGCTGTTTACAAGGCTGGAAGAACCCCAGACCCAACCACAAGACTACCATCTGCAGTTTGGAAAACTCTCTCTAAACAAGGTATGAAGCATTGGCTTGGCTTTACCGCTGTTGACAAGAAGCGACTAGTTGCTTGCCTCCGGCCTGAGCTCCTTGATGCTGCATTACCACCGGACCCCAATTCCAGCAAGCCTATCACACGTCGGGCTTATGAGCATCATACTGATGAGCAGGTCCCCTCACCCGCTACTGAGCAAGTCCTATCGCCTGCTGACGAGAGCTCCGCCAGATCTGCATTCCATGCATCACTTGGTGTATACAAATCATCTTCCCAATCAGACACCAGGCCTCTCAGGTCTTCTGTTTCTCCTGCACACCCAGCCCGATTCCTTGCAGACAACCCTAATATACTTTACAAGAAAGAAGGCAATGTCTATATCCCTGTTGAACAAACCTCACGATCAGTGAACTTTCACTATTGGGCACCTATGGAATGTGAATCTCCTGTTTCATCAGCAAACCCCATCGCTACTTATCACTCAAGCAAAACTGCTGTATCCACACCTGGTTCTGCTATGGTTGACAGAGGTGCAAATGGGTGTATCATCGGAAATGACGCATGTCTCATCTCTAAAGATATTCCCCCAAGATATGTCAACGTAACTGGTATAAACAACCACCAAATCCAGAACATCCCTATTGCAACATGCGGCGCCTACTCTGTCTCCAACAGAGGTCCTGTCATTATCATCTTTCATGAGAGTGCATACACCGGACAACACCCATCTATCCTGTCTTCCCCCCAGATGGAAGCATACCACTCAATCGTGGATGATTCCTCTATCAAGACAGGCGGCTCCCAAGTCATTACCACTACTGATGGTCATGTCTTTCCACTCAGTATATGCCATGGCTTACCTTATCTTGCTATGCGCAAGTATACCAGTGCAGAATTCGCTAGTCTTCCCCACGTCATAATGACAAGTGATCAGCATTGGAACCCATCTGTACTGGATAACGCATATACCCCACAGGATGATACATTCATTCAGAAATACCCGGCTGTTTCCACATCACTTCCATATCAAGATTATGATGAATTTGGCGCGATTAGGGATATCAACATTGGCACCTCCTCCACAGTCACCTCATTCTTGTCCAATAGGACTACCTCCTCCCTACAGGCCTTGGATGTTTCTGATACTTCATTTTGGCTTAGCCCCACCGATTACATTCATCAAGACATCCTTAGTAGGTGCTCTAATCAATCTCCTTCCACCTTTATCACTGCTGCAGCCCATGTTCAATCGCCCACCGATATTGATTACCTGTCCCTGAAACCCTTCTTTGGATGGATCTCCCTTGACCGTATCAAGGCCACTTTCAACAATTCCACACAATATGGCTCACTGTCACTTAGTCCCGATGGTAACATCTTCAAAAGGTTCCAATCACCACAGCCTGCCATGAATGTCCGACCTTTCAATGATGATGTACTCTCTGATGTCGTATATTCAGACACCCCTGCCATCAATGGTGGTTCCAAGATTGCTCAAGTTTTCTTTGGTCGCAAATCCCATATCATTCATGTTGAAGAAATGAGGACTACTGCTGATTTTCTCCCTTGCCTACAAAATTTTGTTCGGCAATGGGGTAGACCACTCCGGTTACTCTGTGATCATGGCTCTTACCAGTCCAGCAAATCTGTTCTTGACTACCTCAAGATGATGTGGATTGGCTTATGGCAAAGTGAACCATACCATCAACACCAAAATCTCTTTGAACGGAGATACCAGACCTTCAAACGCATTGTCAATAGAATCATGGATCGAACGGGCACTCCACCACATCTCTGGCTTCTTTGCATGCAATATGTTGGCCGCCTCATGAATCATTTGTCTGACCCCACCCTCTCTGACAAACAGCCTTTCTTTATTGCTACTGGTATCATTGGTGACATCAGTCCCTACCTTAGTTTCTTCTGGTTTGAGCCCGTCTACTACAAGACTCCTGATAACCAGTTTGGCTCACAGACCACTGAATGTCTTGGTCACTTTGTTGGCATTGCTGCGCATGTTGGTAATAGCCTATGTTTCACCATCTGGGATCCCATCACCAATAAACTCCTTGATCGCTCTGGTGTACGCACTGCTTTAACTCCTGAGCATCGTAACAAGCGCGCTGGCTTGTTCACTGATGATGGCTTTCTTGCATGGCGCAAGGCTAAGGATGCTTCCCTCACTCCTAAGTCTTCTGGTGATAGTCCCTCCTTCCAACATCCTACACCAACCCGTTCCGTCCCAGCATCACCTCCTCTGCACATCACAAAGCCATCCTTGCCCACATTCCTTTATTCCAAGGTTCCTAATACACGAAGCTATGTCCCTTCTCCACTCCCTCACAACTATGGGGAGATTCTTGATGGCCCCCCAACCTCTCACATCTACAGCAAGACCCCTACCGGTACCCCTGTTACTGAAGATGACTTTGGTCCCCCTGAGCTAGCATATTTTGATGTTAGTGAAGTCACACCTACACTCCTCAATCCTGCTACCCCTTCTGTAGGCCCATCTGAGGTAGTTGTTACTGATGAAGAAGGCAATGCACAATTTCACGCTGATGGCAAACCCATCACCATCCCTGCCATCCCCGCTGCTGACTTGCAAGGTCGATCCTTTCTAATGGCCCTCCCAGATGGCACACAGAAAAGAATGACAGTTGTTGATGTTGAAAACAGCATTGAGCAAAACAAAGACTTCATCAAGTTCCAAGTGCAAGCATACAGATGACGAACTTGAAGATATCATCGCCTACAATGATGTCATGAATTATATCCACAGAGATATCACTCAAGAAGATGGCAAACTTTGGTCCTTTCGACGCATACTTGGTCATCAAGGTCCCCTTGACAACAAGCACCCCCAATACAAAGGTTCCAAATACAACCTATGGATTGAGTGGGAAAACATGGAACGTACCTATGAACCTCTCTCCAATGTAGCTGCAGACGACCCTGTTACTGTAGCCAAATATGCAAAGGACAACAACATGCTTGATCAACCTGGTTGGAAACATCTCAAACGCATTGTTTCCCTTGCCCGAAGAACCAAGAAACTAGACCGGTTAATCCATCAAGCCAAGCTCCGCTCCTTTCGAACTGCTCCACAGTACCAGTATGGATTCAAAGTACCTCGAAATCATGACGAGGCCATCCAGTTTGATACAGCAAATGGCAACACCAAATGGCAGGATGCCATAGCGCTGGAAATGTCACAGCTCCAAGAATATGACACCTTTATTGACAAAGGTATCTACAAGGCTAGCAATATACCCATTGGCTTCCAACAGATCAAGGTCCACATGATTTATGCAGTCAAGCATGATGGCCGACACAAAGCCCGGCTAGTTGCAAATGGCAATCTCACTGAAGCTCCCATTCACAGTGTGTATGCAGGGGTTGTTTCCCTTCGTGGCTTGCGCATGTGCCTATTCCTTGCTGAGCTGAATAGCTTAGAAGCATGGGGAACTGACATTGGTAATGCATACCTTGAAGCTGTTACCTGCGAAAAAGTATGCATCAAGGCTGGCGCTGAATTTGGATCACTGGAAGGCCACCTCCTATTGATTTATAAGGCCCTATATGGACTTCGATCATCTGGCAAGTGCTTTGGTGATCTACTTGCTGCCTGCCTCGTTGAACTAGGTTTTGAAAGATCCAAGGCAGAGCCCGAAATCTTTATCAAGCCTGGCAACAACAAACATGGGGAGCCAGTATATGAGCTCATATGCACATATGTTGATGACCTCTGCTTATGCATGGCCAATCCCGAAGCCTTTCTGATAATCCTACAGTCTGAACCTTATAATTTCAAATTGAAGGGTTCTGGGCCAATGAACTTTCATTTGGGATGTGGATTCGAAAGAGATGAACATGGTGTGCTCTGCATGAACCCCATCAAGTTCATCGAGAAAATGGAGGCCTCGTATGTACAAATGTTTGGCTGCAAACCTACCACCAGATTCCATTCACCACTTGCTGAGAACGACCACCCAGAGCTAGACTCAACATCCTTCCTAAGTGATACTGATATCCAAAAGTATCAAAGCATGATTGGTTCACTTCAATGGGTCATAGCTATTGGACGTTTTGACGTGCAGACTGCTGTTATGACATTGTCAAGCTTCCGAGTCCAACCTAGGGAAGGCCATCTCAACAGAGCCAAAAGAATCTATGGTTACATCTCTAAGTTTCGACACTTCAAAATCCGATTCAGAGTGGGCATACCAGATTTTGTACTCACTGAAGGTACCAGCACAGACTGGTCCAATACAGTGTATGGGGAGCACTCCGAGGACCTCCCTAGTGATGCTCCTAAACCCCTGGGTAAGGTGGTTGTGTTGTCTCATTTCTATGATGCAAACTTAATGCATGACATCCTAAGTGGTAAAGCTGTCACTGGTATACTGCACTTTGCAAACAAGACCCCCATCATGTGGTTCTCCAAGAAGCAAGCAACCTCTGAAACAGCCACCTTTGGCGCCGAATTTGTGTCTGCTAGAACATGTATTGAGCAGATTGTTGACATTCGACAGTCATTCAGGTATCTAGGTACTAGAGTACACGACACATCCTACACATGGGGAGACAATGAAAAGATGATCCAAACCTCTACATTCCCATATGCGAGGCTCCACAAGAGGCATCACATTCTATCATATCACTATGTTAGAAGCATGATCGCAAGAGGTTTCATCCTCATGCAACATCTTGCAGGTAAGGATAACTGCGCTGACATCCTCACCAAGCATTGGGGACACTCGGTGGTGTATCCTTTACTCAAGCCCATCTTTTACTACTGTGGAAACACCGGTGATCTATTGCAGGATGACTGCACCAGATACTAGAGGATGCTTTCATGTGGACACATGGGGAGTATTAAATTCCTTTCGTGTCTAAGTTGGTAGAGGTACGAGATCGAAAATAATGAGACCTCGAAAAATTACTGTTCGATACTTAACTGGAGGAGAAGAATCGATCGTCAATACCGAGCTCATTCTTACGATCGAGTCCGATACTTAGTGATCCAAGAAAGAACACACGACAGATGTTAACATATGTTACCTTCTGTTAAGTGTCTTGTTTTCAAGAAAAGACAGCAGAGGTTTGAAACTCTGCTCACGAATATACGTGTTGTATTAGCGGCAACACGATATTCACCGTAATACGGTAATTTACCGTACAAAATACACGTAAATTCACGTGCTGTATTAGCGGCAGCACCGACCTTTAAAAGAGATACTTGCTCTCCAGCAAGAAACATCTCTTCATCTTATTCTTTTAGATTATTTGATTATTCAACCTTAAACCTTGCACTGGACGTTCTTGCGTCCCTTTTGTAGAACTACAAGCCTAAGATCTAACTGATTGCGTCGATTGGTCGATAGTCAGATTAGATCTGATTGGATTCGCATCCAGTCGTAGTGGATATCAGAGAAATATTAGAAACAACGGACCAGCACCTCAACCGGCCCGCAGCTAAAGCTCCTGTTGCTCCTCTTTGCCTTTGGATTGGATCAGCTCAACAGCCAGTTTCAGAAGGAAATTAACAATTCTGTGTGACAAAGTTGTTCGCAATATGCATTTGATGAGTCATGATGAATGTATTCATGGCTTGTACCATATACTTTTTGAGTCATTACCCAATAAGTTAGTTTGTGCCCTGGAATTGCACAAAAAATACCCTCATGTTTGCTATTTGGAGAGTCAAACCACAACATTTTTGGCATTCTGTGTGACAAAGTTGTTCGCAATATGCATTTGATGAGTCATGATGAACGTATTCATGGCTTGTAACATATACTTTTTGAGTCATTACCCAATAAGTTAGTTTGTGCCCTGGAATTGCACAAAAAATACCCTTTTGTTTGCTATTTGGAGAGTCAAACCACAACATTTTGGGCAATCTGTGGGGCAAAGTTGTTTGCAATATGCATTTGATGGGTCATGATGAATGTATTCATGGCTTGGTGGACTTAATATTTTTGGAGTCATTGCCCAATAAGTTAGTCTGTGCCCTGGAATTGCACAAAAAATACCCCATGTTTGCCATTTGGATAGTCAAACCACAACATTTTGGGCATTCTGTGGGGCAAAGGATGTTCCCAATATGAGTTTGATGGGTAATGATGAATGTATTCATGGCTTGGACCAGATACTTTTGGAGTCATTACCCAATAAGTTTTTTTGTGGTGCCCTGTAATTGCACCAAAAATACCCCCATGTTTACCATTTGTAGTGTCAAACCACAACATTTTGGGCTTTCTGTGGGGAAAAGTTGTTCCCAATATGTATTTGATGGGGTATGATGAATGTATTCATGGCTTGTACCATATACTTTTTGAGTCATTACCCAATAAGTTAGTTTGTGCCCTGGAATTGTACCAAAAGTACCCTCATGTTTGTCATTTGGAGAGTCAAACCACTACATTTTGGGCATTCTGTGTGACAAAGTTGTTCGCAATAGGCATTTGATGGGTCATGATGAATCTATTCATGGCTTGGACTGAATATTTTGGAAGTCATTGACCAATAAGTTAGTTTGTGACCTGGATTTCCACAAAAAATACCCCCCATGTTTGCCATTTGGAGAGTCAAACCACAACATTTCCAGCATTCTGTGTGACAAAGTTGTTCCCAATATGTATTTGATGGTTCATGAAGAATGTATTCATGGCTTGGGCTGGATACTTTTGGAGTCATTACCCAATAAGTAAGTTTGTGCCCTGGTGGAATTGCACCAAAAATACCCCCATGTTTGCCATTTGTAGAGTCAAACCACAACATTTGGGGCTCTCTACGTGGGGCAAAGTTGTTCCCAATATGCATTTGATGAGTCATGATGAATGTATTCATGGCTTGGACCAGATACTTTTGTCGTTATTACCCAATAAGTTTTATCTAGTACAACAAGTGACTTGTAAGCTACTCGCGTAGAAACGTACGCGGATTCAGTACTAATATGTATCTTGTACAACAAGCGTGTAGTAATCTACTCGCGTAGGAACCTATGCGGATACACTACTAGTATTTATCTTGTACAACAAGCGTGTATTAATCATCTTGCGTAGAATCCTACGCAGATCCAGTACCGCAATTTTTTTGTACAAAAAATCTACTACAGTAGAAACCTACACGGATTAAGTACCGAAAATTATATCGTACTAAAAACGTGTAGAAAACTACTCGCGTACAAACCTACACAAATGTAATACCCAAAAATATCTAGTACTAAAAACACGTAGAAACATACACGTGTAGAAACCTACGTGGATTGAGTAACGAATATTATCAAGTACTAAAAACATGTAGAAATCTAGTCGCGTAGAAACCTACACAGATTCCGTACCGGCAAATCTCATGTACTAAAAACCTGTGGAAATGTACACGCGTAGAAACCTGCACGGATTACGTACCAAAAATTATATTGTACTAAAAACGTGTAGAAATCTACTGGCGTAGAAACCTACACGGATTGACTACCAAAAATTATCTAGTAAGGTGTAAACATCTTCTTGTGTAGAAACCTACGGGGATTGAGTACCGAAAATTATTTAGTACGAAAAACGTGTAGAATTCTACACGTGTACAAAATCCTGTAGAATTCTACAGGATGTACTAAAATCCTCTACTTCGATCGATCGATGATTTTTTTTCTACCTCGCGACAAAAAAAAATTCTCTCCCACACAAACACTAATAAACTTTTCTTACCTCGCGACAAACAAAAAAAATTGGTGGAGTTGTTAGTTGAACGTTAAACACTAACCCTAATCCTAAGAGTTGACAACGTAACCTTCTAGACGGAGTTTATGGGGGGGTTTGGGGGGGGGGGAAATATGTAGAAATATTAAAAAAATCTGTTTTTAACAAGTAGACTTGGTACAAACGCTACGACTAAAAATCGTTAAAAACAGGACCCAAATAATTATTTACGGAAATGAGATGCTTCATCTAAAAGCAATAGTAATATCTAGTGGCGCGCGTTCATTTTTATGGTAGCAAACTCTCATTGTTATGGTTGCACGTAACCATAAGATTTAACCTGAATATTGAAAATGATTAAGATCTGTCTAAGATGAAGTTAGTCCTCGTCATCGTCATCTTTGCCAGATGAGAGAGTTGGTGAAAAATACAATCGGAGTTTTTAGATTTGGTACAATTTGTACATGAATGAGTGGGACTACATTCGAATTACATGAATGCGGTAATCTCACCTACCGTACGGTAATTAGGTACGTATTCAATACCGTACGGTACACGCATAAAAAATTATCAATAAAATACGAAGTACGGTGAGTGTACAAGATAAAAATACCACAATTAATACCCAGTACCATAACCATGTAGAAGTCTACAGGAAATAAACATATGTGTGCTCCGCACACCGAAGTCCCTTCAAAAAAAGAACAAGACAAAAGACCCTGAAAACGCACCAAAAAACTCACTCCTAAGACAATTTTTTTAATGGGAAATCCGATCATCAAAATCACGAATGTCGGCTCATGATCGACCCTTCTGTTTCTCCTTCCATAGAACAGACCATGAAGGTTCACCACTGTACAGATAGTAGTACAAAATGACACCAACTCAAATACCTACACATTCCTCTACTTGGTTTTCGATCCGGAAGGGTATGTTAATGGCAATTCTACTGCGAATAACACACAACAAAGATACGTACAAAAAAACGAGCCGACAACGCGCCCTTCCCCAACCCATCTGTTTCCCCTCCAATAGAAGGGAAGATGAGGGTTCACATGTACAAATACTACCACATTTGAACACCATCATGTTCCTCTACTTGGTTTTTGATCCAGAAGGGTATTCGAACCGCAATTCTACTGCGAATCACACACAAAGATACGTCGTCGTCGACCCTTCTCCGACCCATCTGTTTCTCCTTCCATAGAACAGACCATGAAGGTTCATCACCGTACAAATAGTACAAAATGACACCAACTCAAATACCTACACATTCCGCTACTTGGTTTTTGATCTGGAAGGGTATTCGAACCGCAATTCAATGGCAAACAAGGGAGACAAAGATAGTACGAAAAAACGAGCCGGCAATGCGCCCTTCCTTAACCCATCTGTTTCCCCTCCAATAGAAGGGAAGATGAGGGTGGACATGTACAAATACTACCACATTTGAACACCATCATGTTCCTCTACTGATTTTTTGACTTGGAATGGCAATGGAACGGCAATCGAACAAGATACAATACAAAGAACAACAAGATGACAACAATGACAATGGATCGATACAAAGAAGAGCAAGCAAGGCGAGCTTCATTACAATTGGACTTAGGTGCCAACCAACGTGTTACACTGCACTAAAGTCTACAGGGAACCCCCCCTAGCAACAACAAGAAGGGGGGTTTGCTCTCCAGCAAGATCAACACCATCACACACCAGCACACAACAATAAACCAAACGCCGCCGCCGCCAATGCCAACAAACACCACCAACGCCTACCGATACAGCCTGTTGTTCCCTCCACGACCTTCATCCTTTCGAAGCTGGTTGATGATCTGAGTCACTGATACATTTCCATACACAGAGTGGCAAATAACCAAATTACATGAAACTGATGGATCAATGATCGAACGTTGCCACCAAGGATGTAGAATAAATTTAAATAGAGTACCAAAGTATTACTATAGCACACTAGTAGCTTACTCAGAGGGGACCAATTTAGCAGCAATCATAGGGGGGATTGGTGCTTATTAGCTAGCCGTCTTATCTATCATCTTATCATCATCGTCACCATTTCAAAAAAGTGAGCGAAAAAGTGAGCGAAAAAGTGAGCAAAAAAACAAGCACCTCCGGGGAGATTTTTTAGAAAGAAAAGGCTGAAGAACAACAGTCATCTAAAGTACTTGTGGTATATGTGGTATTTCCTTAAGAGTTACACAGAGTCTTATACCACTAAAAATGCAACAATACTGAGTATGGAAATTCGCCCCATACGTCTCTATTTGAGGGGTACCACATGATTTCTACAGAGAAAAAACAGTAGAAATAGTCATTAGAGGTACGTATCATTAAGCGTACCAGTTTCTACTTACGTGCCACAGTAGTTGGATTGATAATTGAGTAATATTTTGGTCCGGGATTGGCAGGATTTGCACAGTCTTCAAATATGGTGAGTTTTTTGGTTGATGACTGAGTTATATTTTGGTTGGGGATTGACAAGAATTTCACTGTCTTCAAATCTGGTGAGTTTTTGGGTTGATGGTTGAGTTATATTTTGGTCTGGGATTGGCAACATTTGCACTGTCTTCAAATCTGGTGAGTTTTTGGGTTGATGTTTGAGCTATATTTTGGTCGAGGAATGGCAAGATTTGCACTGTCTTCAAGTTTGGTGAGTTTTTGGGTTGATGTTTGAGTTATATTTTGGTCGAGGATTGGCAAGATTTGCACTGTCTTCAAATCTGGTGAGTTTTTGGATTGATGATTGAGTTATAGTTTGGTCAGGGATTGGCAAGATTTGCACTGTCTTCAAATCTGGTGAGTTTTTGGATTGATGACAACTGAGTTATATTTTGGTCGGGGATTGGCAAGATTTGCACTGTCTTCAAATCTCTTGAGTTTTTGGGTTGATGATTGAGTGATATTTTGGTCCGTGACAGGCAAGATTTGCACTTTGTTCAAATCTGTTGAGTTTTTGGGTTGATGACTGAGTTATATTTTGGTTGGGGATTGGCAAGATTTGCACTGTCTTCAAATCTGGTGAGTTTTTGGGTTGATGACTGAGTTATATTTTGGTCGTGGATTGGCAGGATTTGCACAGTCTTCAAATATGGTGAGTTTTTTGGTTGATGACTGAGTTGCATTTTGGTTGGGGATTGACAAGAATTTCACTGTCTTCAAATCTGGTGTTTTTTTTGGTTGATGATTGAGTTATATTTTGGTCAGGGATTGACAAGATTTGTGCACTGTCTTCAAATCTGGTGAGTTTTTTGATTGATGATTGAATTATATATTGGTCCTGGATTGGCAAGAGTTGCACTGTCTTCAAATCTGGTGAGTTTTTGGGTGGAGGATTGAATTATATTCTTCAAATTTGGTGAGTTTTTCGGTTGATGACTGAGTTATGTTTTGGTCGGGGAGTGGCAAGATTTTCACTGTCTTCAAATCTGGTGAGTTTTGGGGTTGATGACAACTGAGTTATATTTTGGTTTGGGATTGACAAGATTTGCACAGTCTTCAAATCTGTTGAGTTTTTGAGTTGATGATTGAGTTATATTTTGGTCCGTGACAGGCAAGATTTGCACTTTCTTCAAATCTGTTGAGTTTTTGGGTTGATGACTGAGTTATATTTTGGTTGGGGATTGGCAAGATTTGCACTATCTTCAAATCTGGTGAGTTTTTGGATTGATGATTGAGTTATATTTTGGTCGTGGATTGGCAGGATTTGCACAGTCTTCAAATCTGGTGAGTTTTTTGGTTGATGACTGAGTTATATTTTGGTTGGGGATCGACAAGATTTGTGCACTGTCTTCAAATCTGGTGAGTTTTTGGGTTGATGATTGAGTTATATTTTCGTCAGGGATCGACAAGATTTGTGCACTGTCTTCAAATCTGGTGAGTTTTTTGATTGATGATTGAATTATATATTGGTCCTGGATTGGCAAGATTTGCACTGTCTTCAAATCTGGTGAGTTTTTGGGTGGAGGATTGAATTATATTCTTCAAATCTGGTGAGTTTTTGGGTTGATGACTAAGTTATATTTTGGTCGGGGAGTGGCAAGATTTGCACTGTCTTCAAATCTGGTGAGTTTTGGGGTTGATGACAACTGAGTTATATTTTGGTTTGGGATTGACAAGATTTGCACAGTCTTCAAATCTGTTGAGTTTTTGAGTTGATGATTGAGTTATATTTTGGTCCGTGACAGGCAAAATTTGCACTTTCTTCAAATCTGTTGAGTTTTTGGGTTGATGACTGAGTTATATTTTGGTTGGGGATTGGCAAGATTTGCACTATCTTCAAATCTGGTGAGTTTTTGGATTGATGATTGAGTTATATTTTGGTTGTGGATTGGCAGGATTTGCACAGTCTTCAAATCTGGTGAGTTTTTTGGTTGATGACTGAGTTATATTTTGGTTGGGGATAGACAAGAATTTCACTGTCTTCAAATCTGGTGAGTTTTTGGGTTGATGGTTGAGTTATATTTTGGTCTGGGATTGGCAACATTTGCACTGTCTTCAAATCTGGTGAGTTTTTGGGTTGATGTTTGAGCTATATTTTGGTCGAGGAATGGCAAGATTTGCACTGTCTTCAAATCTGGTGAGTTTTTGGGTGGAGGATTGAATTATATTCTTCAAATCTGGTGAGTTTTTCGGTTGATGACTAAGTTATATTTTGGTTGGGGATTGGCAAGATTTGCACTGTCTTCAAATCTGGTGAGTTTTTGGATTGATGACAACTGAGTTATATTTTGGTCGGGGATGGGCAAGATTTGCACTGTCTTCAAATCTCTTGAGTTTTTGGATTGATGACTGAGTTATATTTTGGTCGGGGATGGGCAGGATTTGCACTTTCTTCAAATCTGTTGAGTTTTTGGGTTGTTGACTGAGTTATATTTTGGTTGGGGATTGGCAAGATTTGCACTGTCTTCAAATATGGTGAGTTTTTGGATTGATGATTGAGTTATATTTTGGTCGTGGATTGGCAGGATTTGCACAGTCTTCAAATTTGGTGAGATTTTTGGTTGATGACTGAGTTATATTTTGGTTGGGGATAGACAAGAATTTCACTGTCTTCAAATCTGGTGATTTTTTTGGTTGATGATTGAGTTATATTTTGGTCAGGGATTGACAAGATTTGTGCACTGTCTTCAAATCTGGTGAGTTTTTTGATTGATGATTGAATTATATATTGGTCTTGGATTGGCAAGATTTGCACTGTCTTCAAATCTGGTGAGTTTTTGGGTGGAGGATTGAATCATATTCTTCAAATCTGGTGAGTTTTTGGGTTGATGACTAAGTTATATTTTGGTCAGGGAGTGGCAAGATTTTCACTGTCTTCAAATCTGGTGAGTTTTTGGATTGATGACAACTGAGTTATATTTTGGTCGGGGATGGGCAAGATTTGCACTGTCTTCAAATCTGTTGAGTTTTTGGGTTGATAATTGAGTTATATTTTGGTCCGTGACAGGCAAAATTTGCACTTTCTTCAAATCTGTTGAGTTTTTGGGTTGATGACTGAGTTATATTTTGGTTGGGGATTGGCAAGATTTCCACTATCTTCAAATCTGGTGAGTTTTTGGATTGATGATTGAGTTATATTTTGGTTGTGGATTGGCAGGATTTGCACAGTCTTCAAATATGGTGAGATTTTTGGTTGATGACTGAGTTATATTTTGGTTGGGGATTGACAAGAATTTCACTGTCTTCAAATCTGGTGAGTTTTTGGGTTGACGATTGAGTTATATTTTGGTCTGGGATTGGCAACATTTGCACTGTCTTCAAATCTGGTGAGTTTTTGGGTTGATGTTTGAGCTATATTTTGGTCGAGGAATGGCAAGATTTGCACTGTCTTCAAATCTGTTGAGTTTTTGGGTTGATGTTTGAGTTATATTTTGGTCGAGGATTGGCAAGATTTGCACTGTCTTCAAATCTTTTGAGTTTTTGTATTGATGATTGAGCTTTATTTTGGTCGGGGATTGGCAAGATTTGCACTGTCTTCAAATCTGGTGAGTTTTTGGATTGTTGAGAACTGAGTTATATTTTGGTTGGGGATTGGCAAGATTTGCACTGTCTTCAAATCTCTTGAGTTTTTGGGTTGATGATTGAGTGATATTTTGGTCCGTGACAGGCAAGATTTGCACTTTCTTCAAATCTGTTGAGTTTTTGGGTTGATGACTGAGTTATATTTTGGTTGGGGATTGGCAAGATTTGCACTGTCTTCAAATCTGGTGAGTTTTTGGATTGATGACTGAGTTATATTTTGGTCGTGGATTGGCAGGATTTGCACAGTCTTCAAATATGGTGAGTTTTTTGGTTGATGACTGAGTTATATTTTGGTTGGGGATTGACAAGAATTTCACTGTCTTCAAATCTGGTGTTTTTTTTTGTTGATGATTGAGTTATATTTTGGTTGGGGATTGACAAGATTTGTGCACTGTCTTCAAATCTGGTGAGTTTTTTTATTGATGATTGAATTATATATTGGTCCTGGATTGGCAAGATTTGCACTGTCTTCAAATCTGGTGATTTTTCGGGTGGAGGATTGAATTATATTCTTCAAATCTGGTGAGTTTTTGGGTTGATGACTGAGTTATATTTTGGTCGGGGAGTGGCAAGATTTGCACTGTCCTCAAATCTGGTGAGTTGATGACAACTGAGTTATATTTTGGTTTGGGATTGACAAGATTTGCACAGTCTTCAAATCTGTTGAGTTTTTGAGTTGATGATTGAGTTATATTTTGGTCCGTGACAGGCAAGATTTGCACTTTCTTCAAATCTGGTGAGTTTTTGGGTTGATGACTGAGTTATATTTTGTTGTTACTCTAAAAATCGACCGAAAGGATAGGATAATTAAAATTTAAAGATATGTGAGCTCAGAGAGACGCTCTTATTTTACTGTGTATTTCACTGTGTCGGGGCTCTCCGTATCGTGCCAATTCTTCTGTTGCTGTTGCTGTATTAGCGTCGTGCCGGTCTTACTGTATCGGTCATTGTGGGGTTAAGTATTCTGTTTGATGGGGCGTATGCTTATTCGTGGTATATGTGCTGGATATGAGTAGGCCCATCTGGAATCGGTACTGATTTTCTTGATTGCAATAAGTAATTTCCTCACGGGATATCAAGTATATTTTTTTGAATGTATTTATGGGTTCCAAGTGTTTACTTACTGTTCAGGTCTTTGGATATTTCTTGTTTCTAACCGATTATCCCTTTTTGTTTGTAGCCTTAGGTGATATCATTTTTACCACTTAAGGATT
Source organism: Pseudo-nitzschia multiseries (assembly GCA_037355745.1). Classification (NCBI taxonomy): domain Eukaryota; phylum Bacillariophyta; class Bacillariophyceae; order Bacillariales; family Bacillariaceae; genus Pseudo-nitzschia; species Pseudo-nitzschia multiseries. Next base: position 20,790,344 of record CM074782.1, on the reverse strand, counting down.
CCAAGTAGTGGAGGTGTAGAAATATTAAAAAAATCTGTTTTTAACAAGTAGACTTGGTACAAATGCTACGACTAAAAATCGTTAAAAACAGGACCCAAACATTTATTTACGGAAATGAGATGCTTCTTCTAAAAGCAATAGTAATATTTAGTGGCGCGCGTTCATTTTTATGGTATCAAACTCTCATTTTTATGGTTGCAAGTAACCATAAGATTTAACCTGAATACAGATAAAAATCATACGATTCTCGTCGTCGTCATCGTTGGCCCATTGTCGTTGTTGTCAGATGAGAGAGTTGGTGAGAAATCCAATCGGACTTTTAGATTTGGTACAATTTGTACATGAATGAGTCGGACTTGATGTACTTACAGCTATCTACTCTCATACGAATCGAATTTATTCGATCGAAAAAGACGCGAACGAAAGATACGAACAAATCGTAAAACCGAGGTGCAAAAAAGATCGGTACCGGTACGCTCGTAATTATCAGTAGCTCGTACGGGTACAACTTGCTTGCTTGTTCGAATTTAAAATAGAACTCGCGCGAATGACGTCACTTGATTGGTAGTATACTAGATCACTTGGTAGGATCGATATGAGCGTATGTAGCTTGCTTGCTTGATTGGTAGTATCCCTTAATTGGATCGTACGCGTACAGCCGTACAAATCGCTTATTTTTGAGGGGCCGAACGAAAGTCTTCACTCTATCGGATTTTGAATCCGACTTGATATTCTTATTCCTCGTAAAAAACTGTTTTAGAAAACGCTTTGTCCCACGTCCCTACTTGGTATTTTGGCTGAGCTATCGTCATTGGCAGCTCTATTACACTTGGCTTTTTTCGAGCATCCGTACAAACTCAAAATTTCTAAAAATCGACCGTAAGGTATTGGATAATTGAAATTTAAAGAGAAGTGAGCATATCGTGAGATTGCTCTGTTACTGTGTATTTTACTGTATTTGACCGGTATCCCTGTGTTAGTGTTGTATGTAGGGATGTCTAAACCGGTCGTAGATCATGTGTAAGTCGTCATAAGACAGAGAACACATGATATGACCTAAATGTCTGGATACTTGAAGTCATTTTTATCTCTGGAGGAGTATAAGTAACTTTTCAAGTGTAGAATGGATATAACTGCTGTAGAATGTACGTAAGTACGGTACGTGTATTTTTGACCGACAACACACCCCTTGATTCAACACTTAGTGAAGGAGTGTTGAATTCCAAGTCGGTTCTCCATTGGTTGGAACATTTCTTCTCACAGCACAACCCAACTTGTGCCAACAAATCACCATGGGAAAAAATTATGACCGGCCGCTACACTCCAACAATTCAGGATCCAAGCACATCACCGTCCCCGTCATCAACAGAGCTACAATCCAGTAGAAGAGCGGACTGATTCGGCTTAAAACCAAGGCAATTCAGACTGATCTTGCACCTCACCCCCATTACAAATGGCCCAAAATGCCATTAATGATAGGGATCTCTCTCCAGCAGTTTGATACAAAGCGTCGCCTGCAAATCAACGCGTCAAATGTCGTATCCTATTAGATACCAACACTCCATAGAAAGAACGGACTGATTCCTGCAGAAATCAAGGTTGTAGGGATAGTACAAGCGGCACAGATCATGTGGGATGTGGATTTGTGGATTCCTACTTCTGCTCTAAAAGACCAATGAGTACAAATGGGTTTCTGGGTTGATGACTGAGTGTTATTTTGGTCGGGGATTGGCAAGATTTGCACAGTGTTCAAATCTGGTGGGTTTTTGGGTTGATGACAGAGTTATATTTTGGTGGGGAATTGACAGGATTTGCACTGTCTTCAAATCTGGTGGGTTTTTGTGTTGACGATTGAATTATATTTTGGTTAGGGACTGGAAGGTTGAAGATTGAAATATATTTTGGTTGGCGACTGGCAAGATTTACAATGTGTTCAAATCTGGTGGGTTTTTGGGTTGATGACTGAGTTATATTTTGTTGGGGGATTGGCAGGATTTGTACTGTGTTCAAATCTGGTGGGTTTTTGGGTTGATGGCTGAGTTATATTTTGGTTGGGGACTGGACAGATTTGCACTGTGTTCAAATCTGGTGGGGTTTTGGGTTGATGACTGAGTTATATTTTGGTCAGGGACTGGCAGGATTTGCAATGTGTTCAGATCTGGTGGGTTTTTGGGTTGATGACTGAGTTATATTTTGGTTAGGGACTGGAAAGATTTGCACTGTGCTAAAATCTGGTGGGTTTTTGGGTTGATGACTGAGTTTTATTTTGGTTGGGGATTGGCAGGATTTGCAATGTGTTCAAATCTGGTTGGTTTTTGGGTTGATGACTGAGTTATATTTTGGTGGGGGATCGGCAGGATTTGCAATGTGTTCAAATCTGGTGGGTTTTTGGGTTGATGACTGAGTTATATTTTTTGGGGGGATTGGCAGGATTTGTACTGTGTTCAAATCTGGTGGGTTTTTGGGTTGATGACTGAGTTATATTTTGGTCAGGGACTGGCAGGATTTGCACTGTGTTCAAATCTGGTGGGTTTTTGGGTTGATGACTGAGTTATATTTTGGTTGGGGATCGGCAGGATTTGCACTGTCTTCAAATCTGGTGGGTTTTTGGGTTGACAATTGAGTTATATTTTGGTTAGGAACTGGAAAGATTTGCACTGTGTTCAAATCTGGTGGGTTTTGGGGTTGATGACTGAGTTTTATTTTGGTCGGGGACTGGCAGGATTTGCAATGTGTTCAAATCTGGTGGTTTTTTGGGTTGATGACTGAGTTATATTTAGGTGGGGGATCGGCAGGATTTGCACTGTCTTCAAATCTGGTGGGTTTTTGGGTTGACGATTGAATTATATTTTGGTAAGGGACTGGAAAGATTTGCACTGTGTTCAAATCTGGTGGGTTTTTGGGTTGATGGTGTGTTTTTGGGTTGATGACTGAGTTATATTTTGATGGGTGACTGGCAGGATTTGGACTGTGCTCAATTCAATCTGGTGGGTTTTATGGGTTGATGACTGAGTTATATTTTGGTTGGGGATTGGCAGGATTTGCACAGTGTTCAAATCTGGTGGGTTTTTGGGTTGAAGATTGAATTATATTTTGGTGTGGGATCGGCAGGATTTGCAATGTATTCAAATCTGGTGGGTTTTTGGGTTGACGATTGAATTATATTTTTGTTGGGGATCGGCAGGATTTGAACTGTCTTCAAATCTGGTGGGTATTTGAGTTGACGATTGAATTATATTTTGGTTAGGGACTGGAAAGATTTGCACTGTGTTCAAATCTGATGGGTTTTTGGGTTGATGACTGAGTTATATTTGGTTGGGGATTGGCAGGATTTGCACTGTGTTCAAATCTGGTTGGTTTTTGGGTTGATGACTGAGTTATATTTGGGTGGGGGATCAGCAGGATTTGCACTGTCTTCAAATCTGGTTGGTTTTTGGGTTGATGATTGAATTAGATTTTGGTTAGGGACTGGAAAGATTTTCACTGTGTTCAAATCTGGTGGGTATTTGAGTTGACGATTGAATTATATTTTGGTTAGGGACTGGAAAGATTTGCACTGTGTTCAAATCTGGTGGGTTTTTGGGTTGATGACTGAGATATATTTTTGTCCGGGACTGGCAGGATTTGCACTGTGCTCAAATCTGGTTGGTTTATGGGTTGATGACTGAGTTATATTTTGGTTGGGGATTGGCAGCATTTGCACTGTCTTCAAATCTGGTTGGTTTTTGGGTTGATGAATGAGTTATATTTTGGTTGGGAATTGGCAGGATTTGCACTGTCAATTGGTATGATCAATATGAAGGTAGGTAGCTTGCTTGTAGATCTGGTACCTCGTAATTACCGTTAGCTCGTACAGCTTGCTTGTTCGAATTTAAAAAAGAGCTTGCGCGAATGATGTCATTTGAATAGTAATATAAATTGATTGGTATGATCAATATGAAGGTAGGTAGCTTGCTTGTAGATCTGGTACCTCGTAATTACCGTTAGCTCGTACAGCTTGCTTGTTCGAATTTAAAAAAGAGCTTGCGCAAATGACGTCACTTGAATAGTAATATAAATCGATTGGTATGATCAATATAAAGGTAGGTAGCTTGCTTGTAGATCTGGTACCTCGTAATTACCGTTAGCTCGTACAGCTTGCTTGTTCGAATTTAAAAAAGAGCTTGCGCGAATGACGTCACTTGAATAGTAATATAAATTGATCGGTATGATCAGTATGAAGGCAGGTAGCTTGCTTGTAGATCTGGTAGCTCATAATTACCGGTAGCTGGTACAGCTTGCTTGTTCAAATCTAACCCCAACCCTATGAACGTAGATACCTTGCTGATAGCTTACACATGAATTTGGTTGGTTGGCTAATGGTAGAATTGGTACTGGTAAGAATTGGTACAGATCAGAACACCTTTGGTAATTCTGATCTGACTTGATGCACACTAGTACTAGTAGAAATTGTACGCGTTATTGTATGAGTACTTCTTACCATAACTTTACTGACACATACTTACAATACATACAATAACTACGTACTCAACAACTCCACAGGGCCCCTGCAAAGCACTAATCACTTTTTCTACCCACCAACAAAAAAAACAATCACTTCATGATCTGTTCTACCTCACAACAAAAAAAAATCACTTCATAATCTGCCTTCTTACATCCGACTTATTTGACTAGGGTGTTGGTTCTTGTAATCAACACTCCGTCCGAGAACGTTTGATCCAAAACCTCTTTAACAGAGCCGGAGGATCTGTTGTCAGATATTTTAGTCCGAAATAACAGCCTTGTACTGGAAAAGAAGTAGTTAGCATTGGAAGAGAAGGGGAATTGCTGGATAGATAATGTTGTTCGGATTCGCGACCCAAACATATATGTCTTGAAAGAAGCAATGAACCGGCATCGTCCCTTGCAATTATATCAACAGGAACAAGATACTGTTTTTTGTGACATGGAGTAAGAACTAATCTACGGCAGCAACTACAATTTCATCGGGACGATTGTCGGAACGTCGGAACGTCGGAACAGGCAAAGGTAAGAATGAGAGAGATTGGCATCGGCATCGGCATCGGTATATTGGTCTTCCACTCCACCGGCATTACTGATTCCCTTCTGTTTTCTTCTTATTTTCACAGGAACGGATCGGAAACAACCATCTAATCGGAAGCGGAAGCAACCATCGAATCGGAAGCGGAAGCAACCATCGAATTGGAAGCAACGGATTGGGAGCAACGGATTGGAATCAGCAATCATCAAATCGAAACCAACGGATTGGAAGCAACCATCGAATCGGAATCAACGAATCTTCCCCGTGCGAATCGGAAGCAACGAAGCTTCCCCTGTAGGTGTTTACGAATCGAACGGCATGTGCATTATCATATTATTCTGTTGTTCATATTTACTCTATGTAGTACATCAATAGATACTCACCCATTTTGTTCAATTATCATATCATCTATTTGAATAGGCTCATTGGAAACAACAACGTCAACGACTCGTCGATTCGACAGCAAGTGGCAGCGAGAGCAACAGCAGCAAGCGGCAGCAATCCAACTGCAAAACGAATCGATCCAACACAAATCGATCCAATCGATCCAACACCTCCGATAGCCCGCACCTCCAAGCGTCAACCGGGAACGATCCAATAGAATTGATCCAACACAAATCGATTCAATCGATCCAACACCAATCGATCTGCAAAACGAATCGATCTGCAAAACGAATCGATCTGCAAAACGAATCGATCTGCAAAACGAATCGATCCAACACCAATCGATCCGATCCAACACCAATTGATCCAACACCAATTGATCCAACACGAATCGATCCAACACCAATCAATCTGCAAAACGAATCGATCTGCAAAACGAATCGATCCAACACCAATCAATCCAACACCAATCGATCCAACACCAATCGATCCAACACCAATCGATCTGCAAAACGAATCGATCTGCAAAACGAATCGATCTGCAAAACGAATTGGTGGAGTTGTTAGTTGAACGTTTAACACTAACCCTAAGAGTTGACAACGTAACCTTCTAGACGGAGTTTATGTGGGGGGGGGTTTGGGGGGGGGGAAAATACGTAGAAATATTAAAAAAATCTGTTTTTAACAAGTAGACTTGGTACAAATGCTACGACTAAAAATCGCTAAAAAGCTTAGCCAAACATTTATTTACGGAAATGAGATGCTTCTTCTAAAAGCAATATTAATATCTAGTGGTGCGCTCATTTTTATGGTAGCAAAATCTCATTTTTTTGGTTGCAACTAACCATAAACTTTAACCTGAATAAAGAAAAAATCAAACGATTAAAATCTGTCTTAGATCAAGTTGGTCGTCACGTCGTCATCAACCTTCCCAGATGAGAGTTGGTGAGAAATAATATCGGACTTGTTAGAATTGGTACAATTTGTACATGAATGAGTCGGACTTGATGTATTTACAGTCATATACCGGTTCGTACTCTGAATTCGATCGAAAAAGCGAAATATTGTACGGTACGTACGGTGAGTAGGGACTGGAAAGATTTGCACTGTGTTCAAATCTGGTGAGTTTGTGGGTTGACGATTGAATTATATTTTGGTTAGGGACTGGAAAGATTTGCAGTGTGTTCAAATCTGGTGGGTTTTTGGGTTCACGATTGAATTATATTATGGTTGGGGACTGGAAAGATTTGCACTGTGCTCAAATCTGGCGGGTTTTTGGGTTCACGATTGAATTATATTTTGGTTAGGGACTGGAAACTGACAAACCGAGGCGCGAAATATTGTACGGTACCGTACGGTGAGTGGATTCAAATCTGAAATTACGAGGTACCAGATCTACAAGCAAGCTACCTACCTTCATATTGATCATACAAATTGATCTCTACTACCAATGAAGTGAGTCATTCGCGCGAGTTTTATTTTAAATTGGAGCAAGCAAGCTGTACAAGCTACAGGTAATTACGAGCTACCTGATCGTACGTACGAGATTGATTTTTTTTTGGTACGTACGAGATTGATTTTTTTTTTGGTACGTACCGTACGAGATTGATTTTTTTTTCGTACGTACGAGATTGTTTTTTTTTCTTCGTACGTACGAATTATCTAGTACTAAAAACGTGTAGGATTCTACACTACTACAAAATCATGTAGAATTCTACATGATGTACTAGATACTTCGATCGATCAAAGTAAATCGAAAATCGTACGGTACGCGAAAAAGAAAAAAAATCTCTCTCACACAAACACACAGTGAAAGAAATCACTTTTTCTACCCCCAGACAAAAAAAATCACTTTTTCTATCTCGCAACAAAAAAAAAATCACTTCATAATCAGCCTTCTGACATCCAACTTATTTGAGTAGAGTTACTATTTGGCACTCCGTCGGTGAACGTGGGATTCCACCTAATACTTCTTTATCAGTATTAGGCAGGTTATCCGTGCTCTTATATTTTAGTCTGAAATAACAGCCTTGTACTGAAAAAAGAATTAGCTCGCATTGGAGAAGAGGTGGTTTGCTCGATAGATAGTAGTGTTCTTGGACTTGATCACCCAAACATATACGTCTTGAGAGCAATAAATCTGCATCCATTGCTTCTATATCAACAGGCACGAGGTACTGTTTTTCATGACAGAGGAGTAAGAATTCTGCAAATCTACGGCAGCAGCAACAACAACAATTTCATTGGGACGATTTTCGGAACGTCGGAACAAGCAAAGGTAAGAATGAGAGAGATAGGCAACGGCTATGGCTATGGCAATTGATTGGTCTTCCACTCCACCGGCATTACTGATAATGTATTTCCTCTCTGTTTTTCTTCTTATTTTCATAGGACCGAATCAGAAGCAACGACTCGAAACCAACGGATTGGGATCAACGGATCGGAAGTAGCAACCATCGAATTGTCAGCAACGGATCGGAAGCAGCGGATCAGAATCAACGGATCAAGGTGCGGTGGTCGTCTTCCCTGTAGGTGCGGGGAATTTTCCCGGTTGGTGATAATTACGATCGGCATATACATTATATTATTCTGTTGTTATTATTAACTCTATGTAGTACATCAATAGATACTCACCCATTTTGTTCAATTGGCAACAACGGCAACAAATCGTCGGCACCGAATAGCTCCTCCTCCTCCACCGGCGATCCACCCGAATAGCTCCTCCACCGGCGCAAAGCAACAACAGCAACCGGGCCGGGGCTTGGAAGGCTATTTTTTAGCCAAATTTTGCCCATCCATGTTGAGTCGTTTTTTTCTGATCCGCTGCATCAATCAATTCGAAACTTGGTCGGCGTGTTCTTATATATGTAGTGAAGAGGACCCTGCAATATCGTTGCTGTTGGTGCCGTTGGTGCAGAGATATCTGCTGTGACTGTTGTTTGGGTTGCTTCCTTGAAATGTAGCCAAATTTTGCCCCTCTGCTTCACCGGTTCGATTCTTCTGATCCGCTGGATCAATCAATTCGAAACTTGGTCGGCGTGTTCTTATATATGTAATGAAGAGGACCCTGCAATATCGTTGCTGTTGGTGCCGTTGGTGCAGAGATATCTGCTGTGACTGTTGTTTGGGTTGCTTCCTTGAAATGTAGTCAAATTTTGCCCCTCTGCTTCACCGGCTCGATTCTTCTGATCCGCTGGATCAATCAATTCAAAACTTGGTCGGCGTGTTCTTATATATGTAATGAAGAGGACCCTGCAATATCGTTGCTGTTGGTGTCGTTGATATGGAGATATCTGCTGTGACTGTTATTTGGGGTGTTTCTTTGAAATACAACCAAATTTTCCCAATCTGCTTCACCGGTTCGATTCTTCTAATCCGCTCAATCAATCGATCCGAAACTTGGAGGACGTCTCCTTCTAGACGTAATAAAGAGGTCTGTGCAATATCGTTGGAAGCGGCGACCTCGGTATGGAGATATCTGCTGTCACCGTTATTTGGGCTGCTTCCTTGAAATACAACCAAATTTTCCCAATCTGCTTCACCGGTTTGATTCTTCCAATCCACTCAATCAATCGATCCGAAACTTGCAGGCCTTGTCCTTCTCGATATTATGAAGGGATCCCTGCAATATCGTTGCCCGCGGTGACTTCAGTATGGAGATATTAATATTCACCGTTGTTTTCCCTTGTTTACCTTCAAAATGGACTTTGTGTGTCCAATGCTTTGCCGGTTAGATACTTCCAATCCACTCAATCAATCGATTCGAAACTTGCAGGCCTTGTCCTTCTCGATATTATGAAGGGATCCCTGCAATATCGTTGCCCGCGGTGACTTCAGTATGGAGATATTAATATTCACCGTTGTTTTCCCTTGTTTACCTTCAAAATGGACTTTGTGTGTCCAATGCTTTGCCGGTTAGATACTTCCAATCCACTCAATCAATCGATTCGAAACTTGCAGGACTTGTCCTTCTCGATATTATGAAGGGATCCCTGCAATATCGTTGCCCACGGTGACTTCAGTATGGAGATATTAATATTCACCGTTGTTTTCCCTTGTTTACCTTCAAAATGGACCTTGTGTGTCCAATGCTTTGCCGGTTAGATACTTCCAATCCACTCAATCAATCGATTCGAAACTTGCAGGCCTTGTCCTTCTCCATATGATGAAGCGATCCCTGCAATATCGTTGCCCGCGGCGCCTTCAGTATGGAGATATCTGCTGTCCCTTGGGTTTGGAGGGGGGTGTTTTCTGTGGAGGTGAAAATTCGGATTTGGAGTCCTCTGCTACTAGGCCCTCCTATTGCTTCTAACGCATACAGCAGATCCGGGTTGATGACTGAGATAGAAAGATTTGCACTGTGTTCAAATCTGGTGGGTTTTTGGGTTGATGATTGAATTAGATTTTGGTTAGGGACTGGAAAGATTTGCACTGTGTTCAAATCTGGTGGGTTTTTGAGTTGACGATTGAATTATATTTTGGTTAGGGACTGGAAAGATTTGCACTGTGTTCAAATCTGGTGGGTTTTTGGGTTGATGACTGAATTATATTTTGGTCGGGGACTGGCAGGATGTGCACAGTGTTCAAATATGGTGGTTTTTGGGTTGATGATTGAGTTATATTTTGGTGGGCAATGGCAGGATTTACACTGTGCTCAAATCTGGTGGGTTTTTGGGTTGATGACTGAGTTATATTTTGGTCCGGGACTGACAGGATTTGCACTGTGTTCAAATATGGTGGGTTTTTGGGTTGATGACTGAGTTATATTTTGGTCGGGGACTGGCAGTATTTGCACTGTGTTCAGATCTGGTTGGTTTTTGGGTTCACGATTGAATTATATTTTGGTTAATGACTGGAATGATTTGCACTGTGTTAAAATCTGGTGGGTTTTTTGGTTGATGACTGAGTTATATTTTGGTCTGGGACTGGAAAGATTTGCATTGTGTTCAAATCTGGTTTGTTTTTGGGTTGACGATTGAACTATATTTTGATTAGGGACTGGAAAGATTTGCACTGTGTTCAAATCTGGTGGGTTTTTTTGGTTGATGATTGAGTTATATTTTTGTCGGGGAATGGCAGCATTTGCACTGTGCTCAAATCTGGTGGGTTTTTTGGTTGATGACTGAGTTATACTTTGGTTAGGGACTGGAAAGATTTGCAAGGGGCTCAAATCTGGTGTGTTTTTGGGTTGATGACTGAATTATATTTTGGTTAGGGACTGGAAAGATTTGCACTGTGTTCAAATCTGGTGTGTTTTTGGGTTGACGATTGAATTAAATTTTGATTGGGGACTGGAAAGATGTGCACTGTGTTCAAATCTGGTGGATTTTTGGGTTGATGATTGAGTTATATTTTGGTCGGGGATCGGCAGGTTTTGCACTGACTTCAAATCAGGTGGATTTGTACTGTGTTCAAATCTCGTGGGTTTTTTGGTTGATGACTGAGTTATATTTTGGTTAGAGACTGGAAAGATTTGCACTGTGCTCAAATCTGGTGGGTTTTTGGGTTGACGATTGAACTATATTTTGGTTAGGGACTGGGAAGATTTGAACTGTGTTCAAATCTGGTGGGTTTTTGGGTTGATGATTGAGTTATATTTTGGTTAGGGATTGGCAGCATTTGCACTGTGCTCAAATCTGGTGGGTTTTTGGGTTGATGACTGAGTTATATTTTGGTCGGTGACTGGCAGGATTTGCACTGTGTTCAAACCTGGTGGGTTTTTGTGTTGATGACTGAATTATATTTTGGTTAGGGACTGGAAAGATTTGCACTGTGTTCAAATCTGGTGGGTTTTGAGGTTGACGATTTAATTATATTTTGGTTAGGGACTGAAAAGATTTGCACTGTGTTCAAATCTGGTGGGTTTTTGGGTTGATGATTGAATTATATTTTGGTTAGGGACTCGAAAGATTTGCACTATTTTCCAATCTGGTGGGTTTTAGGGTTGATGACTGTGTTATATTTTAGTTGGGGATTGGAAGGATTTGCACTGTCTTCAAATCCGGTGGGTTTTTGGGTTGATGACTGAGTTATATTTTAGTCGGGAATTGGCAGGATTTGCACTGTGCTAAAATCTGGTTGGTTTTTGAATTGATGACTGAGTTATATTTTGGTACGGGACTGAAAAGATTTGCACTGTGTTCAAATCTGGTGGGTTTTTGAATTGATAACTGAGTTATATTTTAGTCAGGGATTGGCAGGATTTGCACTGTGTTCAAATATGGTGGGTTTTTGGGTTGATGACTGAGTTATATTTTGGTTAGGGACTGGAAAGATTTGCAAGGGGCTCAAATCTGGTGTGTTTTTGGGTTGATGACTGAATTATATTTTGGTTAGGGACTGGAAAGATTTGCACTGTGTTCAAATCTGGTGGGTTTTTGGGTTGACGACTGAATTAAATTTTGATTAGGGACTGGAAAGATGTGCACTGTGTTCAAATCTGGTGGATTTTTGGGTTGATGATTGAGTTATATTTTGGTCGGGGATCGGCAGGTTTTGCACTGACTTCAAATCAGGTGGATTTGTACTGTGTTCAAATCTGGTGGGTTTTTTGGTTGATGACTGAGTTATATTTTGGTCAGGGACTGGAAAGATTTGCACTGTGCTCAAATCTGGTGGGTTTTTGGGTTGATGATTGAGTTATATTTTGGTTAGGGATTGGCAGCATTTGCACTGTGCTCAAATCTGGTGGGTTTTTGGGTTGATGACTGAGTTATATTTTGGTCGGTGACTGGCAGGATTTGCACTGTGTTCAAACCTGGTGGGTTTTTGTGTTGATGACTGAATTATAAATTGGTTAGGGACTGGAAAGATTTGCACTGTGTTCAAATCTGGTGGGTTTTGAGGTTGACGATTTAATTATATTTTGGTTAGGGACTGAAAAGATTTGCACTGTGTTCAAATCTGGTGGGTTTTTGGGTTGATGATTGAATTATATTTTGGTTAGGGACTCGAAAGATTTGCACTATTTTCCAATCTGGTGGGTTTTAGGGTTGATGACTGTGTTATATTTTAGTTGGGGATTGGCAGGATTTGCACTGTCTTCAATCCGGTGGGTTTTTGGGTTGATGACTGAGTTATATTTTAGTCGGGAATTGGCAGGATTTGCACTGTGCTAAAATCTGGTTGGTTTTTGAATTGATGACTGAGTTATATTTTGGTACGGGACTGAAAAGATTTGCACTGTGTTCAAATCTGGTGGGTTTTTGAATTGATAACTGAGTTATATTTTAGTCAGGGATTGGCAGGATTTGCACTGTGTTCAAATATGGTGGGTTTTTGGGTTGATGACTGCGTTATATTTTAGTCGGGAATTGGCAGGATTTGCACTGTGCTAAAATCTGGTGGGTTTTTGGGTTGATGACTGCGTTATATTTTAGTCGGGAATTGGCAGGATTTGCACTGTGCTAAAATCTAGTTGGTTTTCGGGTTGATGACTGCGTTATATTTTAGTCGGGGACTGGCAGGATTTGCACTGTGTTCAAATCTGGTTGGTTTTTGGGTTATTGACTGAGTTATATTTTAGTCGGGAATTGGCAGTATTTGCACTGTGCTAAAATCTGGTTGGTTTTTGAATTGGTGACTGAAATATATTTTGGTACGGGACTGGAAAGATTTGCACTGTGTCTAAATCTGGTGGGTTTTAGGGTTGACGATTTAATTATATTTTGGTTCGGGACTGAAAAGATTTGCACTGTGTTCAAATCTGGTTGATTTTTGGGTCGATGACTGCGTTATATTTTGGTCGGGGACTGGCAGGATTTGCACTGTGCTAAAATCTGGTGGGTTTTTGGGTTGATGACTGCGTTATATTTTGTTCGGGGACTGGCAGGATTTGCACTGTGCTAAAATCTGGTTGGTTTTCAGGTTGATGACTGAGTTATATTTTAGTCCGGAATTGGCAGGATTTGCACTGTGCTAAAATCTGGTTGGTTTTTGAATTGATGACTGAGTTATATTTTGGTTAGGGACTGGAAAGATTTGCACTGTGTCTTAATCTGGTGGGTTTTAGGGTTGACGATTTAATTATATTTTGGTTAGGGACTGAAAAGATTTGCACTGTGTTCAAATCGGGTTGGTTTTTGGGTTGATGACTGAGTTATGGATCGGGACTGAAAAGATTTGCACTGTGTTCAAATCTGGTTGATTTTTGGGTTGATGACTGAGTTATATTTTAGTCGGGGATTGGCAGGATTTGCACTGTGCTAAAATCTGGTGGGTTTTTGGGTTGATGACTGCGTTATATTTTGGTCGGGGACTGGCAGGATTTGCACTGTGCTAAAATCTGGTGGGTTTTTGGGTTGATGACTGAGTTATATTTTAGTCGGCAATTGGCAGGATTTGCACTGTGCTAAAATCTGGTTGGTTTTTGAATTGATGACTGAGTTATATTTTGGTTAGGGACTGGAAACTATCACGCGCTACGTTTGTGATAGCTTCAGTAGCTAACCTACTTGTAGTAATGGATGTGAAATGCTTGTAGTTCATTGGTGGGTTGGTGGGTTAAGCAGTGCTAGAGGTTTTCTTTGCCCACACACACCGGCGTACAGTCGGGCTTAACAGCTTGGGCGGTTAAGCCTCTGGCTGTTAAGCCTTTTCTGCGGGCGGGCGTGGCGGGCTATTTAATTCTACTACTAATCGGTTTAGGAGCAAAAGAGTGAGCTGTGGGCTTGTATTCTGCTAGGGGAATCCTCTACACGCTTGTTAGCGCTAGCCTGTAATTTGCAGAGATTTTGCTTGCAGATTTTGCTTGCAGAATTCGCTTGCAAATTCCCTTGCAGAATTCGATGCTTACAGAATTCCCCGTAAGATTGGTACTGTACCTACAGGGAACGTTCCGTGGATATGGTACGCACCAATGTTGCTTGCTGATACAGTGAGATCTTTCTCGAAGTACGTGCGCTGTTGCTTGCTGATACAGTGAGATCTTTCTCGAAGTACGTGCGCTGTATACTCAAGGTGGTTCCCCGGCTGGTCTGTACTTCACTACCATTCCCTCATCCGGTTTGCTACATCAACTATCACGCGCTACGTTTGTGATAGCTTCAGTAGCTAACCTACTTGTAGTAATGGATGTGAAATGCTTGTAGTTCATTGGTGGGTTGGTGGGTTAAGCAGTGCTAGAGGTTTGCTTTGCCCACACACACCGGCGTACAGTCGGGCTTAACAGCTTGGGCGGTTAAGCCTCTGGCTGTTAAGCCTTTTCTGCCAATGGGCCATAAGCCACCGGGTGGGAACGGCGTGGAGAGCGTGCGCGCGCGGGAGCTTGGAGCAGAGTGAGGGAGGGAAGAGGCGCCAGGGTGCCTCAAGGAGAGCTGCCAGCAGGAGTGGGGTCCGCAGCCGGAACCCATTCCTCGGGCAGGAAGGAGTATGTTCCATTGTTGAACATGACAGAGGCAAGATTCTTGAAGATGGGGAGGGATTGCTGATGTAAGTAGCGCATCATGCAGTCACTGTGCCATCTGGCAAGGAGCTTGATGACATTAGAGTCGCATTTGCCCTGGAGCAGGGCCATAGCCCCTCCCGCGCGAAGGGAGCGAGCAGAGATGGCTGCAGGGGCAATGCCAGTGGTAGGGTAGAGGGTCTGGGCATAGACTCTCAGGGAGGAAGTGACAGTGGCTGCGCGAACAAGGGTAAGGACCCCATTATCGAAGTAACTGGCAAGCGTGAGGGAGGGACCGAAGGGAGCGCTGGAAGAGCAACAGCTTCGGAGGTGAAGGACTTGGCGCGCACAGGCGGCAACGGGGCAGCATAGTGAGTCACCACTCCTGGCATGCGCCACTACTTCCCCTTTGTCGCCATTCTTCTGGGTGGTGAAGGTGAGCGTGACAGAGGTAGCAGCCTGGAGCTCATGCGCAGGGCCATCGTGGTGGACGATGCGGGAGTCAAGGTAGAAGGAGACGTCTTGTAGGTGGAAGGCTTGGTCATCCGTGGTAGTACCAGTGTACTCACCAGGTCGGAGACAGAAAAAGAAGGCGATGCAGATCATGTTTGCAATGGCCTGTCGGGTGGGGGAAGGGGACTCGTGGTATGCAAAGTGGAGGGCATGCATCACGAGGGTGATGGGGACCGGCTTGACCCGGGAGGGGGCTGGGTCCAACTTGGCATATGCCTTGAACTGGGCAGTTAGCCGGAAGTCAAGACTGCCTGTGGAGTCGGTGCAAGGGTCTTTGGACCCCAGGCAGGCGAGCGTCTGGCCCACTGACCGGATGGTGTCCGATACTGTGCGAGATCGGATGGGCTTGTGGCTACGTGAGAGGTTGCCATCATGGAGTCGTTTGGCAAAGACTTGGAGGATGGGGATTGGATCCTGAATGGACTGGAGGCGCGGGTCAAAGCCTTGAGACAAACAGAATTGAACCCATTGGTTCCAATGGGCATCCTTGCGCTTGGCATAGAGCTCAGTGACTGAGGCGCGCATGGTCTTCTGGACAGCGCTAAGGTCAGCGCGGAATGCATGGGCGGCCGAAGGTGGCATAAGGTCCAGGGCAAGTCCTGTGGGTAGGTCGTGTTAAAGTGATGGAGCAAGGCAGTGTCAGAGAGTTCAGATCGAGAGAGGAGGTCCGCCAGGTGGTTAGCGGGGCCCGGGATGTAATCCCTAAGGGGGACATAGTGAAAGAGGCGCTGGTGCAGAGACTGGAGCCGGAGGAGGTAGGCTGCAGGGCCTGTGGTGGTAGTGGCGCCTTTGCGTTGCCAATAGACAGCGGCGGTGTTGTCATAGCAGTTGTGGGTGGTGCGGGCGTGGACACAAGCAGCCTGAGCCAGAACATCATTGTGGGCAATGGAACCGGCGAGCTCAAGGTCACTGTTGGTGATGGAGCCCTCAGGATTGTCGAAGGAGACGAGCTGGGCTGAGATCCACGGGGGGAACGCATGCCGCCACATGACGGGCTGCACGGCGCCCGTGGGAAGGGGGACAAAATGGACGCCCCCCATGCCCAAACCCGAAGCATCGCAGGCGCCCAAGGTGGCCGGGAAGGTGTCCGGTACGAGTTCGGCAATGGAGGTAGGCCGGTTGGAGAGATCATTGGCAAGCCATTGGAAGTCGCGAAGGAAGCTGTGGACGCGCTTGGTGAGCCGGAGGCGCTGCCTGCCTGGCTCCTGGTGGCGGAAGGCTTCTTGGAGAATGGAGAAGAGGCCAATGGAGCCTGGAATGGCCAGTGCCATTGACCGGAGCTCCCCCAGGACTTGGTGCCATTGCTTGATGGGGACGTGGCGCTGGGTGTTTGAGATGGAGTGGAGAATCTCCTGTAGGCGGGCCACCCGATGGGGAGGAAGGCTGATGGTTTTGTTGACGGAATCGATGAGCCAGCCAAGGATAACTTTCTTGGTGGTCCAAGTGGCGTCCCCTTGGAGCATTTTCTTGAGGGAAGCCGGTTCCTGCCGGAAGGGAGTGTCAGAGGCATCGAGGGGCCGGAAGACTGTGTCAAGGGATTGGAAGAGAACGCGCTTGATGGCGCGGCGTGTCCATTGGTTGCCCTGGGCAAGGCCACAGAAGTCATCCACATAGACATCCCAGTAGCGAACCGGCGACTTGCTGGGAGTGGTGCTACTAGGGGGGGTGAGGGGCGGCGTGGAGGCCGTAGGGGGAGGAGGAGGCGGCGCCGTGGGGGGTGGAGCGGGTGGCTCAATGGGAGGCGCGCTGGGGGTGGTTTCAGAGGGGAGATCCAACCGATGGGGGGTGAGCCGGGCCGCGGCAAGCCCGGTGGCAAGAGTGGCATTGGCCAAGTCCGCAACGGTTTCAGTGAAGGCACAGAAGTTGGGAGGACTGGATTTCCACCCCATAGGGTTGGTGAGTGGGATGCCAATGAGTGGAGCTTCCCCAGGGCGAGAGGGGAACAGGACGCCGAGCTTCATGGTGTCTTCTGGGTGCAATCGGATGCGGTAGAAGCCATCGGCAAGGTCAATCTTCGACATATACACTGGACCAAATCTGTGGTTGGCGCGGTGCAGTTTGGTGAGGAGTCGCGGGAGGGTCCGGCCAAACTGCATGGCGTCCGCAGGGGCAAGAGGGACGGTGTCTTGGTTGACGTCCGAGTAGGTGTAATCGGATATCATGCGTGGGCGGCGGCCTCGTTGGGGGACTAAGCCAAGGGGGCTCAGTCGGAGTCCGGGGAGGTCCTGGATGAGGCTGGCGGGGAGAACAGTCCATTGTTGCTTGTCCATCATGTCGGCATACTCCTCGCGAAGGAAGTCAATGCCCTGGTGTGAGGATTGGTGCGGACCCCGGTGGAGGGCAGCTGCAATGCGAGGTGGATCCCACGAGGGTCCAGACATCAAGGCGGGGGTGCCGTCCTTGCCATAGCGGGCAAGGAGGCTCCCCGCGGGGTGGGGGATGGAGGCGACGTCAGGATGGATGTCACCCCGTCCTCGGATGGTCCGGATAAAGTCCGCCCAGCTGGTGCTGTTGTTGTAGACAGGGACAGCCCGGTTGATGTGCACATTGAGCCGGTCGACGGGGTAGGGGGAGGGAGTGATGGGGGGAACCGAGAGTGGGGCCGGGCGGAGGGTCTCTGACGTAGGCGTCGGCGGGGGGGGGGCCTAAGCAATGGGTTGGTGGGGTTGACGAGGAGCTCGGGCCTAGGCAACGGGGGGGCAGTGACGAGGAGCTCTGTCCTAGGCAATGGGGGGGTGGGAAGGACTAGGCGCTTGGGCCTAGGCAACTTGGCAGTGACGAGGAGCTCGGGCCTAGGCAAGGACAAGGTGGGCGGGGAGGAAGGGAGGGATGCCGAAGCCGTAGGAGGGACTAGGGATGCGGGAGGAGATGGGGGGGAGGTCGTTGAACCTGTAGAACGTTTGGGAGGCACATACACGGCGAGAGGAGTACATGCGCGCGCGCGCGGGTTGTGCTTACCTAATTCCGGTGTGATTCGTAAGGGTGGAGAGGGAGGCATAGGGAGTCGTCGGGAGGAAGGCAGAGCCCCCCTTGGTGAGTTAGAGGGCAGGGTCAACGCGCCAAAGGGGCGCTTGCCATTCGGTCAGACATTAAAAGCGGCTTGGCACCAAGCCCAGACTTGGTCCTGTTCACTGCTAGTGATGGCGCCATGGTCCTGGATGTTCCTGCAGTTGGTGAAGCAGGTTCCTCGAAGGTGATAGGAATGGCAGCGCTCGTTGCCATCCGGACGAGACAAGGGAATGGTACCTTTTTCTTTCATGGTAGCCATGACTTCCCTCAGTCGGGCGCGTAGGACTTTGTTGGCTACCCCCGCCGTTTGTAGCCGGGGATCCAGGTTGGGGTTGGAGACGCGGGCACCTCCGGCGGAGCCTTGGTTGGGGCTGGGGGTAGTCTTGCCGGGCGTGGGGGTGCCTGGGGTTGCAGCAGGGGCAGCCACGGCGGCTACGCGACGTAGGTGCCTCAGAGCCGGCACATTGGTGACATTGGGGAGCCAGTAGAGGTTCTGGGTGATACGGAAGGCTTGGAAGTCCTTCCCAAAGTCGGGGGAGGGGACAGTGAATGTTGATCCCCATTGTTCCTCAAGCCAACCCCGCACCCGGATTTGGAAGTAGTATACCACAATGGAGGGAGTGATGAGCTCCCCTAGTTCATCGGCAATTGCTCGGCGGAGGGGCATTTGCTGGAGCTTGAGCTTGGCGAGTCCATTCTGGTAGCCCTGCACGACAGGGTGATGCATGCCTAGAATGGTGGCCAGGACGGCGAGATAGCTTTCCAGTTGGGTGGTAGCTTCAGTCCAGTCGATGGGTAGGTAGGCCTTGGTCTTCTGGAGTTCGAGGGAGTCCTTCAAGGTGAGGGAGTTGCCTTTGGTGGAGATCATGGTGTCATAGGCCGCCACAGTGGCTGCAGCTTCCTGTTCCCGCTTCAAGGAGGCGGCAGATCCACCGGGGGGAGTGAAAGCTAAAGGAAGTATGCCGTCCGCCACGTCAAAGGGGTCAGTCCCATGAAAGTTGCCATCTTGGAACTTCTTGAGTGCCGCCGTGGTGACCAAGGGTGCCTGGATGAGGAACTCGGCGGCGCATGTGGCTACCTGGCTCTGGAAGATCATATGGGTCTTCTCGTGTTTGCCTTTCTGTGCCCAGGCTTGGTATATGGGGGGTAGGTCGGCTTCCTCAAGCTTGCCACACAGCAGCAGCAAGCGCTGGGTGTACAAGGGGCCCCAGGTGTTCTTGACTGTGGCAGGGGGGCGACGTTGGTCTAGGCCCTCACTGAGCTTGAGCTGTTGGTTGGCGAGGGCGGTGAGGGTAGCTGCCAGCGTGGGATCTACCCCGGCTGGTTGGCCGGGTGCCAGCGGCTGCCCCGGATGGGAGGGTTTCTTCAATCCCGGGAGGTCCCGGTATAGTACCTGATTGCGCATGTACAAGGTCAGACCTGGCTCCCCTCGGAAGGGGGTGCCGGGTGTGGCAAAGTGGACACCTCCATCAGCAATGGTGGGGTCGGTACCAGCAGCTCGGAGGGTATTCAGTAGGGGGGCGCAAGTGAGTGCCAGGTTGAGTGTGTCAAGGTAGGGGTAGATGATGTTCAAGGCGTGGATTGGACTAAGGCCCTTGCCTAGGAGTAAGGGCACCAATTGGAAGGGGATGAAGCAGGCCTTGAAGGGGGTGATGACTTCCATGTGAGGATCATCGCCTAGCACCATGGGGATCATGTGGGAATGGTGAGCATGCTTGATGACGTCGAGGTGGCGGTCGAGGGACAGCACCAAGGTCTCGGGCGCCTGCTCGAGGAGGGCAGCATCCACTAGCACTAGCTCTCCTGCATCGCCTTCGATGTCATCCAGGTAGCCAAAGGCCTTGCCCTTGTTGGTACTTGGCGCGGTCAAGGGCCCCGGGTACTTCCGAAGGCCATGCACCAATCGGAGGCGCGCCTTTCCAAAGGTGTCGGTCAGGAATATTCCTAGGGCCCCCACAGGTTCTGGTTCGAAGAGGTCCAAGAGCCGGCCCAGGAGTACGGGGGTGGCTGTTTCCTCAGCAAAGTAGTCATAGATGGTTTGGTAGGCCAGGTCCCGGGCCGGTCCCACTCCAAGGGGACTGGTGGTGGTCTGGTAATACTCGGTGTAGGTCAGCATGTTGTGGCTGATCGAAGCAGGTGCTGGGAAGGATTACAGCGGAAGCTTGGAGTGTCACCGGGCGATTGGAGGAGTGGTACGTACGGATAGGTCTGGCCGCTTGAAGGGAAGAGGCGAGGTCACAATCACTGGAGGTGCAGACTGGTAACCAATTGATTCGCGGGTGAGGCGTCTGTATCTTTGCAGGTATCTTAGGGAGAATCTGCGAGTTGATTGGAGGGCTGGAGGGCAAGGAGGTGCGGATCTGTGACCAAGATCGAGTCAACTGGACGTGACCAATTTGATTCGCAGACGCTTGGAGGTGCGGACTATCGGAGAAGTCGACTGGACGCTTGGAGGAGCGGGCTGGATCGTTGTAGGTGCGGATTGGGCTGGATCGGAGAGGTCGCTATCGTGGTGTCACAGATCACTGGGGGTGAGGAGCCTGGGAGGAGCGCGTTGGCCGAGTCGATCGACTGGAGGTGCAGACCGGTGGAGGGGTGTCAACGGGCCACTTGGAGGTGTGAGCTTGGATCGAAGAGGTGCGGATCAGTCGTCCGTGTCTTTTGGAGTCGGTGATGTGTCACAAGGAATCAACTGGAGGTGCAGACCGGTAACCAAAATCGATTCGCAGATGCTTGGAGGTTCGGTGCCGGATTGAAGAGGTGCAGACCGCTAACCAAATCGATTCACGGACGCTTTGGATCAGTATCTCAATCAAGGCCGGGCCTGCAGGGTGACAATAGGGAGCCGGTGACGTGTGAGTGTTAAATTGACTGCTGTACGGGTACACTAGGCTAGGCTAGGGGACTAGGACAGGTATCTGCTGTACGGGTACACTAGGCACGAAGGCTAGGGGACCAGGACAGATAGGCTTGTCGTACGGGTACAATAGGATAACTATTGGACCAGGACGCGTTACCTATTTAATTCTACTACTAATCGGTTTAGGAGCAAAAGAGTGAGCTGTGGGCTTGTATTCTGCTAGGGGAATCCTCTACACGCTTGTTAGCGCTAGCCTGTAATTTGCAGAGATTTTGCTTGCAGATTTTGCTTGCAGAATTCGCTTGCAAATTCCCTTGCAGAATTCGATGCTTACAGAATTCCCCGTAAGATTGGTACTGTACCTACAGGGAACGTTCCGTGGATATGGTATGCACCAATGTTGCTTGCTGATACAGTGAGATCTTTCTCGAAGTACGTGCGCTGTTGCTTGCTGATACAGTGAGATCTTTCTCGAAGTACGTGCGCTGTATACTCAAGGTGGTTCCCCGGCTGGTCTGTACTTCACTACCATTCCCTCATCCCGTTTGCTACATCAAGATTTGCACTGTGTCTAAATCTGGTGGGTTTTAGGGTTGACGATTTAATTATATTTTGGTTAGGGACTGGAAAGATTTGCACTGTGTTCAAATCTGGTTGGTTTTTGGGTTGATGACTGAGTTATATTTTAGTCGGGGATTGGCAGGATTTGCACTGTGCTAAAATCTGGTGGGTTTTTGGGTTGATGACTGCGTTATATTTTGTTCGGGGACTGGCAGGATTTGCACTGTGCTAAAATCTGGTGGGTTTTTGGGTTGATGACTGAGTTATATTTTAGTCGGCAATTGGCAGGATTTGCACTGTGCTAAAATCTGGTTGGTTTTTGAATTGATGACTGAGTTATATTTTGGTTAGGGACTGGAAAGATTTGCACTGTGTCTAAATCTGGTGGGTTTTAGGGTTGACGATTTAATTATATTTTGGTTAGGGACTGAAAAGATTTGCATTGTGTTCAAATCTAGTTGGTTTTTGGGTTGATGACTGAGTTATATTTTAGTCGGGGATTGGCAGGATTTGCTCTGTGTTCAAATCTGGTGGGTTTTTTGGTTGATGACTGAGTTATATTTTGGTTAGGGACTGGAAAGATTTGCAAGGGGTTCAAATCTAGTGTGTTTTTGGGTTGATGACTGAATTATATTTTGGTTAGGGACTGGAAAGATTTGCACTGTGTTCAAATCTGGTGGGTTTTTGGGTTGACGACTGAATTAAATTTTGATTAGGGACTGGAAAGATGTGCACTGTGTTCAAATCTGGTGGATTTTTTGGTTGATGATTGAGTTATATTTTGGTCGGGGATCAGCAGGTTTTGCACTGACTTCAAATCAGGTGGATTTGTACTGTGTTCAAATCTGGTGGGTTTTTTGGTTGATGACTGAGTTATATTTTGGTTAGGGACTGGAAATTATGCACTGTGCTCAAATCTGGTGGGTTTTTGTTTGCCGATTGAACTATATTTTGATTAGGGACTGGAAAAATTTGCACTGTGTTCAAATCTGGTGGGTTTTTTTGGTTGATGACTGAGTTATATTTTTGTCGGGGACTGGCAGGATTTGCACTGTGTTCAAATCTGGTGGGTTTTTTGGTTGATGACTGAGTTATATTTTGGTTAGGGACTGGAAAGATTTGCACTGTGTTCAAATCTGGTGGGTTTTTGGGTTGATGACTGAGTTATATTTTGGTAAGGGACTGGAAAGATTTGCAAGGGGCTCAAATCTGGTGTGTTTTTGGGTTGATGACTGAATTATATTTTGGTTAGCGACTGGAAAGATTTGCACTGTGTTCAAATCTGGTGGGTTTTTCGGTTGATGACTGAATTAAATTTTGATTAGGGACTGGAAAGATGTGCACTGTGTTCAAATCTGGTGGATTTTTGGGTTGATGATTGAGTTATATTTTGGTCGGGGATCAGCAGGTTTTGCAATGACTTCAAATCAGGTGGATTTGTACTGTGTTCAAATCTGGTGGGTTTTTTGGTTGATGACTGAGTTATATTTCGGTTAGGGACTGGAAATTATGCACTTTGCTCAAATCTGGTGGGTTTTTGGGTTGCCGATTGAACTATATTTTGATTAGGGACTGGAAAGATTTGCACTGTGTTCAAATCTGGTGGGTTTTTTTGGTTGATGACTGAGTTATATTTTTGTCGGGGACTGGCAGGATTTGCACTGTGTTCAAATCTGGTGGGTTTTTTGGTTGATGACTGAGTTATATTTTGGTTAGGGACTGGAAAGATTTGCACTGTGTTCAAATCTGGTGGGTTTTTGGGTTGATGATTGAGTTATATTTTGGTTAGGGATTGGCAGGATTTGCACAGTGCTAAAATCTGGTGGGTTTTTGGGTTGATGACTGAGTTATATTTTAGTCGGGAATTGGCAGGATTTGCATTGTGCTAAAATCTGGTTGGTTTTTGAATTGATGACTGAGTTATATTTTGGTACGGGACTGGAAAGATTTGCACTGTGTCTTAATCTGGTGGGTTTTAGGGTTGACGATTTAATTATATTTGGTTAGGGACTGAAAAGATTTGCACTGTGTTCAAATCTGGTTGGTTTTTGGGTTGATGACTGAGTTATATTTTAGTCGGGGATTGGCAGGATTTGCACTGTGCTAAAATCTGGTTGGTTTTTGAATTGATGACTGAGTTATATTTTGGTTAGGGACTGGAAAGATTTGCACAGTGCTAAAATCTGGTGGGTTTTAGGGTTGACGATTTAGTTATATTTTGGTTCGGGACTGAAAAGATTTGCACTGTGTTCAAATCTTGTTGGTTTTTGGGTTGATGACTGACTTATATTTTAGTCGGGGACTGGCAGGATTTGCACTGTGCTAAAATCTGGTGGGTTTTTTGGTTGATGACTGCGTTATATTTTGTTCGGGGACTGGTAGGATTTGCAATGTGCTAAAATCTGGTGGGTTTTTGGGTTGATGACTGAGTTATATTTTAGTCGGGAATTGGCAGGATTTGCACTGTGCTAAAATCTGGTTGGTTTTTGAATTGATGGCTGAGTTATATTTTGGTTAGGGAGTGGAAAGATTTGCACTGTGTCTTAATCTGGTGGGTTTTAGGGTTGATGATTTAATTATATTTTGGTTAGGGACTGAAAAGATTTGCACTGTGTTCAAATCTGGTTGGTTTTTGGGTTGATGACTGAGTTATATTTTAGTCGGGGTTTGGCAGGATTTGCACTGTGCTAAAATCTAGTGGGTTTTTGGTTTGATGACTACGTTATATTTTGGTCAGGAACTGGCAGGATTTGCACTGTGCTAAAATCTGGTGGGTTTTTGGGTTGATGACTGAGTTATATTTTTGTCCGGAAATTGGCAGGATTTGCACTGTGCTAAAATCTGGTTGGTTTTTGGGTTGATGACTGAGTTATATTTTGGTTAGGGACTGGAAAGATTTGCACTGTGTTCAAATCTTGTGGGTTTTTGGGTTTATGACTTAGTTATATTTTGGTCGGGGATTGGCAGGATTTGCACTGTGCTAAAATCTGGTGAATTTTTGGTTGATGACTGAGTTATATTTTGGTTAGGGACTGGAAAGATTTGCACTGTGCGAAAATCGGATGGGTTTTTGGGTTGATGACTGAGTTTTATTTTGGTCGTGGACTTGCAGGATTTGCACAGTGCTCAAACTTAGTGAGTTTTTGGGTTCATGACTGAGTTATATATTGGTCGTAGAACTTCTTACCATAACTATACTGACACATAATTACAATACATACAATAACTACGTACGCAACAACTCCACAGGGCCCCTGCAAAGCACTAATCGATCCAACACCAATCGATCCGATCCAACACCAATCGATCCAACACCAATTGATCCAACACCAATCGATCCAACACCAATCGATCTGCAAAACGAATCGATCTGCAAAACGAATCGATCTTCAAAACGAATCGATCCAACACCAATCGATCCAAACCAATCGATCCAACACCAATCGATCCAACACCAATCGATCTGCAAAACGAATCGATCTGCAAAACGAATCGATCCAACACCAATCGATCCGATCCAACACCAATTGATCCAACACCAATCGATCTGCAAAACGAATCGATCTGCAAAACAAATCGATCTGCAAAACGAATCGATCCAACACCAATCGATCCGATCCAACACCAATCCGATGCAAGCGGCTGATTCTCCACCAATCGATCAGCAACAGCAACACCAATCGATCTGCAACAGCAATGGACGGCAACAGCAACATCGCTCATCCTCGTCCTCCTCCACCAGCGCCTTCTCCTCCACCGGTGATCCACCAACTTGGCTCCTCCTCCTCCTCCACTGGCGATCCACCATCGAATCGCTCCTCCTTCTCCTCCACCGGCGATCCACCAACTTGGCTCCTCCTCCTCCTGCACCGGCGATCCACCATCTAATCGCTCCTCCTCCTCCTCTACCGGCGATCAACCAACTTGGCTCCTCCTCCTCCTCCACTGGCAAATCAATTCGTCGTCGTCCGCCTACAACGGCAATCTTTGTAGGCAAGAATGAAACCAACCACAACGAATGGAAAGCAATTGTCAGCACGAGGAAGGAGGCAAAAAGCAAATAGGAAACATGAGAAAAGACATAAATAGAGAATGTCTTCAAATTTTCTGACCATTGCAGCACCAGTGTCGAAGAGCCATGAGACTTATAAACAATTGTCACAGATAAAACCGGAGAGGAAGAGGGTAGATAAGCCTATTGACAAACCTGTCAAGACAATAGCGCTGAAAAACAAATCCCAATCAACTGTGATGGCAGGTAAATACATGGAGACAGATTGGGATGGCAAAATAGGGGGAAAGAAGAAGTATGAACTGGAACTGGCATTGTCTATCGACAATTTTGAAACATTGGATAGTACAAAGACAAGCATATTCTTGCATTTGACAATTATAAACCGTCATTGCGCATTTTTGCCAAAGTTTCAAGACATTTAGCGGAACGACACCTAGCTTCCAAGCATAATATCAACTTGTTGAGAGAATTTGCTCCTGCTATTGTTGGAGCAAAACCAACTGTTGGAAGAGGAGTGAAGCGGGGCAGTATCAATGATGATTATGCTATCATTGGAATTCGACCAGAAAGATTGGATTCAAATAATGGTGAGTATGTTTTCAAAAGTCAAGTCAATCAAAGCATGAAACTAGAGCTAGAAGAGAAAACAGTTGAAATTGTGAAGCATATGCATCATAGTTTAATTGACGTGGAACCATTTGTTGCGGAGGAAATGGATGTGTTGTCTCAGATTCTGTCTCGTACAAAGCTAGATGCAATTGGGCATCAGGCATTAGCATTTTCGATAGGTCGCAACTACCATTCTAGATGCCATGTAGATGATGATATGTTATATACAAGGCTGACAGTCATTGCTCCAGCAGAAGTGTCTGCTGACGAGGTGATTTATTATTTTGTCTTCCCAACGTACCATATCAAAGTGCCATTGCGTTCTGGAGATACTCTATTGTTCAATCCATTAGAATTACATAGCTGTTTGAATCCCAAATTCGAAGGGTGTTATATTATGAGTGCATATGTATCTCGCAAAACTGTGCTTAGAGCTAAGCCTCTATAATAATATTAAATGATAATTTAAAGTTACCCAATACATTCACCCTTGGTACTCAATCGGAACTGCTGTCAGAACTACTATCACTGTCTGAACTGGATAGATAATCACTGGATTCGTTATCATTCAATGCTATCTCAAATGGTTCCAACTGGATGTCGTCCTGTAGTGTGCATGCATTGTACACACATTTGTAAGACGGTGGTGTAGCAGCATTTTTGCTTTCAAAAAATTCGAGCCATGAGATCCGATTCGATATCACTAGCCAATCGCAATTGGTTATGGAGCCATCTAGTCCATGCTCTGGAACAACTGCCAGCTCAGAATGGATAGTGTCGACATGAAATAGGTACAGAGAATTCATGAGGCGCCCACGTTTGACAAATTCAGAAGCTCTTTTCTTTGGCTCATCTTGAAACCGACGAGCCACAGCATACATTCCGTTTGTATCAATTGGATAGCCACCAATACTACTGTATGGCTGCTTCAAATTCTGTACAGTTAAAAAGCATAGCAGATGGCACGGTATGAGCTTGGGATTGTTATTCAAATCAAAGTCCAATTTCATCAAACACCAATCCATCCATACGGAGTTGAGAAGAGAACTATCCGATCTATATGAAGGATGCGAGCGAAATATAAAATTAGACCCACAAGCAACATCGAAACGATTGTGCTCTGTAACTCCACAAATGTGCGAAGGATTCTCCAATAAAGGTAGCACAGAATCACAAACAAAGTCAAGTATGTCAGAAGGAAAAAATGGTTTGGTTTTGTTCGTAGAACAAAGCCACTTCATTGCTGATCCCCCATTCTCGGCTCTCATTATTTGAAAATGAGAACCGCCACCATCAGGGCGTTCAATTGGAGGAGGGCCAGGCAGATTCAAGTTGTAGTGATATGTTGCCTGGCTTAGCATCATTTTCTCTGACTTTCGCTTCGCCGTTTGACCGATTAGTGATGCAGCATTACCTTGCGTGTTCTTGGAAGGAGCTTTAATCTCAGTTTTATGGTGAGACTCATTCGGAGCACTATCCCAGCCTGCGGGGCTCCCCCATAAAGAGATATAATCTGGTAGGTGAAAGTACAGATGATTCTTGATTAGTTTTGTTCCCATCCCTTTCCTGTGACATGTTGAGTTTATACAATTAATAAAGTGAACAATTGTTTTTGGGAGATTCTTTAAGGAAGCATATTTCAGTCAGCATATTTCATTCGACCGTGTTTAAGAAATTCTTCCATTGATAGAATGAGCTGAATTACCTCTATCTGTTTCTTTACAAAACGATGGTCACCAATAATGTCAGATCCATGTTTGGAAACCATAGCGATCAGAAGAGAAATAAGCATTCCAGAGAAATCATGCCCTTCTTTCTTCGTAGTTGATAAAAGCTGAGTCCCAAATTTGGTGCGAGGAAAATCTCTATCAGACTGGCGTGATAACAAACCACCGTACCGTTGTGCTAAATGGCCAATACTGTTAGCAACAGCCACACCGTGCTTCAAATTGGGGGCATAAACACATGGAACACTTCCCCGGAGCAACAATTCAATTGACTCGATGGCCCATTTGGCAGTACCAAGCTGGTGCATGTGCAAACATTCACCGGGAGTTGCAAAATGAATGTTGTTCTGATTAGTACCAAAGCATAAATCATGAAATACATTCCTGATGTTATGATGAGAGTTGTTTTTGAAGTTCTTATTGATATCGTTTAGATCAGTGCCGGGAAAACAATGAAAATCAACAGGTGACCACTTCTTTGTTGCAGGTTGAACAGAAGGAATGTTTATGTTTGGAGAATAACAGTTGCAGTGACGGCACATCCGCATGACACCCTTATTGAAGGAGCCGTATTTTCCACACAATTTATCGTGAAGTTCTGTGTCGCCGATAACATAGGCAATGGCAAATTTCATTTTTACCTTCCACTGTTGATTTGCGTACGGAAGATAATTCCATTCGATACCACCGTCTTCGTTACACGCGGCTTTGAAGGAACGAAACGCTACTTCCAAACCATTGTGAAGATTCTGAATTTTTTCCTTCGAATTGGCAGGACGAGAGTGTCTGGTTGACTCCCATTCGGGGTCGGGATGGAAGTAAATAGTTGTCCATGCTTCAGGTCGAGAACAAGTCTCCACGTTAAAGATAGCGAGTGTCATGTTCAATGGTGTTAACGTAAGTCATCCGTGCGCATCCAAAGAGATGCCGTCCATGTAATATATAATAGGAACAAGAATTTCTTGCGAATTGGGATTGCAAATTTCTTTCCAAGAAGATTTCCACCATGAGCCGTGATGCAATTCTGAGATTACAGAATTAGGATTCAACTCAGGATTATTGTCGGGAGATAGAGGGGTGAAATAGTCGGGAAAGGAGAGGTTTTCTTCTATCATTAGCTGCTGGTCAGAAAGAAGAGAATAAATGGCATCCTTAAAAGAACGGACATACACCTGAGTGGGCTTATTATCAGGTAACCAATTCAGTATATGAGGATGAAATTTCATATTGGAGAGACCCAGATTGGATTGGAGATTGTCAAAAATTGTTTTCCGAGATCTAATTTTGGCATCGCAATATCAAACCCCGGTCTCATTTGACTTTTCTTTGCCCACTGGAAAATGGATTTGAATGTGTTCAGTGGCAATTTATGTCTGGCCATTAAATTCATGAGTTCCAATTCAGCAAGAAGATGAGGGGGCGGCGGTAGTTTTGTGTGGCTTTGAAATGCATCCTCTCTTTTGTTCAAATTAATGATTTCATGAAAAGATGGCGGTGGAGGGGCTGGCTGAGCAGTAGCGACGTTAACATCAGAACGATTAGTGTGATCTTCTTCGTTGTCTCCACAATCAATGTTGTTAATAGAATTGTTGTCGTTATTTTCATTTACGTCATCGTCATTGTCATCCTCGTCATCTGAATTGGTGATATCATTATTCAGCGGGAATGCATCTTCATCTTGAACAGCAGAAACAGCCAGATAAGATTCAATGGCGTTCCGATCCATTGGTGGTAAGAAGACATCATGTACAATCTGTTGGTTTAGAACAGAATGAAGACCCGTCGCTGATTGACTTGTGACAGTGTGGTGCTGGGAGAGATGGGAAGGGGGAACAGATGGACCGTTTTGTGTCATAGTCATCCCAAAATCTGACGGAGAATGTTGAACAGACGGCAAGGTAGGCTGCACTTTGATAGAGGTGGAGAGGTTATAGATCTTTCGCGACTATGGTAAAAATGACGGCACTCATCAAGACAATAAAGATGTCTTCTTAGGCCAATAGAGACATATTTCAAAGTACCCTGCTTGTTTGCCGTGGATTTATATCCTAAAAACTTGGAGTTTTTGCCATTCTGCGCGCAACAATGGCAGTAGAATAGAAGAGGGGTTTTGATAACAGGAGGCATGAATGTTGCAGAGTTGTTTGGAGGAAAATATCAGTAGAATGGGTCGAAAGGACGGAGGTCAGAAAGATGAATCGTTGAAAGGAAAAAATTGAATGTATTATTTTGTGTGTGATGTGTTTTCTTGTACGGTAGATTTCCTTACTACCATACTTCGATTGCAAAAATGGTCCGTAAAGTAAATGCATTACTACTTAGTGATGATTGCAACATTCCTTGTACAATATGTTTAGTAGTGAACAGTACGTACAGTCAACTTCTTAAGAGGGTAAATACACAGCGCCAGATGTGTCAATCCCATCAGTTCTTCCAAACATTTGTTGGCAGGCGCGTCCGTTCTTCCATAAGGTGCACGGAAATGTGAATCGAAATGGAAATCGTGGACAATTGCGTTGTTGATTATCAAAATGGAAATCGTGGACAATTGTTTTGTTAATTACGATCGAGTTGATTCCAACTTTCATGTACTGGTAAAACAAACTACGCTATTTTGCATGAGTTATTACTAGTAGATACTAGTAATACATTATTTTCACTAGTACTTCATCATTATAATTCATTATTTCATTTTCTTTCCGACGAGCAAAACAAATACCAACGTGTTAGGTGTTACTACTAACTAATCTTGGAATAGATAATCTACTCTACTGATACTACTAATACTAATCTTCCAATCGGCAATCGAACCAACCATGGAGGGAATTTACAGAATACAAAAGATGGTTCAGGAACACCCAGCTGATCTCGAACAAGAACTCCGGAAAATGATTGTTTCTCGCAAGAAAGAGATTGCTCGACTCCAAAAAATGATTCGTAAGATTCGTGCAGGAAAAAGCAATCGTCCAAATGTTAACAATGGAATCGTCGATCCTACTAGCAATCATCAAGTCGTTCCGAATGTAACCATCAATCCACCTTGCGGGTTATTGAAGAACGATTCAGATTTTGGTGGCGATTCCGACAGTGTAGCTTCTGACAATACAACGGATCTTCCTGCCATTAAACAGGAACCAAACCCTTGAGTGCAATAGCCCGCCTGGGGTGGATTCGACTTGGAGTTGGAATTGGGATTTGAGTTGGAGTTAGAGGATTTGGGACGGAGCCCGTTATATGGTGGCAACATGTTGAGAAAATGAAATAAGTCATTCGTGCACAAGTTGTACACAAAATAGTGCTTGTCACGAAAGGAATGTGATATCCTTAACCCTAAAATAGTTATTTAAGTTGAGAAGTGACGAGATATTGTCTCGAAAGTAAAAGTGTGCGACGCGCGAGGTTTTTTAGTAGACACGCGACCTAAAAAGATAGGAAATTTAAAAAATAGGGTCGAGAATTGTAAAAATACCGCGCGATAGCCCGCGGGGGGTAGAGAAACAGTTCTCGGACGTGGATTTTGGTCGCCCTTTGGCAAGATTTGCACTGTCTTCAAATCTATTGAGTTTTTGGGTTGATGACTGAGTTATAGTTTGGTCGCAGATTGGCATGATTTGCACTGGCTTCAAATCTGGTGAATTTATGGATTGATGACTGAGTTATAGTTTGGTCGGGGATTAGCATTATATGCACCATCTTCAAATCTGGTGAGTTTATGGGTTGATGACTGAGTTATAGTTTGGTCTGGGATTGGCAAGATTTGCACTGTCTTCAAATCTGGTGGGTTTTTGGATTGATGACTGAGTTATGTTTTGGTCGGGGATGGGCAGGATTTGCACTGTCTTCAAATCTGGTGAGTTTATGGGTTGATGACTGAGTTATAGTTTGGTCAAGGATTGGCAAGATTTGCACTGTCTTCAAATCTGGTGAGTTTATGGGTTGATGACTGAGTTATAGTTTGGTCGTGAATTGGCAAGATTTGCACTGTCTTCTAATCTGGTGGGTTTTTGGATTGATGACTGATTTATATTTTGGTTGGGGACTGGCAGGATTTGCACTGTCTTCAAATCTGGTTAGTTTTTGGATTGATGACTGACTTAGATTTTGGTCGCAGATTGGCAAGATTTGCACTGTTTTCAAATCTGGTGAGTTTTTGGGTTGATAAATGAGTTATATTTTGGTCGGGAATTGGCAGGAGTTGCACTGTCTTCAAATCTGGTGGGTTTTTGGGTTGATGATTGAGTTAATTTTAGGTTGGGGATGGGCAGGATTTGCACTGTCTTCAAATCTGGTGGGGTTTTGGGTTGATGACTGAGTTATAGTCTGGTCGGGAGTTGGCAGGATTTGCACTGTCTTCACATCTGGTGGGTTTTTGGGTTGATGACTGACTTAGATTTTGGTCGGATTGGCAAGATTTGCACTGTCTTTAAATCTGTTGAGTTTTTGGGTTGATGACTGAGTTATAGTTTGGTCGCAGATTGGCATGATTTGCACTGGCTTCAAATCTGGTGATCTTTTTGGTTGATGATTGAGTTATAGTTGTGTCGGGGATTGGCAAGATTTGCACTGTCTTCAAATCTGATGAGTTTTTTGGTTGATGATTGAGTTCATTTTAGGTCGGGGATGGTCAGGATTTGCACTGTCTTCAAGTTTGGTGGGTTTATGGGTTGATGATTGAGTTATAGTTGTGTCGGGGATTGGCAAGATTTGCACTGTCTTCAAATCTGGTGAGTTTTTGGGTCGATGACTGAGTTATAGTTTGGTCAGGAATTGGCAGGATTTGTACTGTCTTCAAATCTGTTGAGTTTTTGGGTTGATGACTGACTTAGATTTTGGTCGCCGATTGGCAAGATTTGCAATGTCTTCAGTTTTTGGGTTGATGATTGATTTAATTTTAGGTTTGGGATAGGCAGGATTTGCACTGTCTTCAAATCTGGTGAGTTTATGGGTTGTTGACTGAGTTATAGTTTGGTTGGGAATTGGCAGGATTTGCACTGTCTTCAAATCTGGTGAGTTTATGGGTTGATGACTGAGTTATAGTTTGGTTGAGGATTAGCAAGATTTGTCTTCAAATCTGGTGGGTTTTTGGATTGATGACTGAGTTATAGTTTGGTCGGGTACTGGCATGATTTGCACTGTCTTCAAATCTGTTGTGTTTTTGGGTTGATGATTGAGTTATAGTTTGGTTGGGGATGGGCAGGATTTGCAATGTCTTCAAATCTTGTTAGTTTTTGGGTTGATGATTGAATTATATTTTGGTGGGGGATGGGCAGGATTTGCACTGTGTTCAAATCTTGTTAGTTTTTGGGTTGATGACTGAATTATATTTTGGTTGGGGATTGGCAGGATTTGCACTGTCTTCAAATCTGGTGGGTTTTTGGGTTGATGACTGACTAATATTTTGGTTGCCGATTGGCAAGATTTGCAATGTCTTCAAATCTTGTTAGTCTTTGGATTGATGACTGAGTTATAGTTTGGTTGGGGATGGGCAGGATTTGCACTGTCTTCAAATCTTGTTAGTTTTTGGGTTGATGACTGAATTATATTTTGGTCGGGGATGGTCAGGATTTGCATTGTCTTCAAATCTTGTTAGTTTTTGGGTTGATGATTGAGTTATATTTTGGTCTGGGATTGACAAGATTTGCACTGTCTTCAAATCTGGTGATTTTTTTTGGTTGATGATTGAGTTCATTTTAGGTTGGGGATGGTCAGGATTTGCACTGTCTTCAAGTTTGGTTGGTTTATGGGTTGATGATTGAGTTATAGTTGTGTCGGGGATTGGCAAGATTTGCACTGTCTTCAAATCTGGTGAGTTTTTGGGTTGATGACTGAGTTATAGTTTGGTGGGGGATTAGTATTATTTGCACCATCTTCAAATCTGGTGAATTTATGGGTTGATGACTGAGTTATAGTTTGGTTGGGGATTGGCAGGATTTGCACTGTCTTCAAATCTGGTGGGTTTTTGGATTGATGACTGATTTATATTTTGGTCGGGGATGGGCAGGATTTGCACTGTCTTCAAATCTGGTGAGTTTATGGGTTGATGACTGAGTTATAGTTTGGTCGAGGATTAGCAAGATTTGCACTGTCTTCAAATCTGGTGGGTTTTTGGATTGATGACTGAGTTATAGTTTGGTCGGGGATGGGCAGGATTTGCACTGTCTTCAAATCTTGTTAGTTTTTGGGTTGATGATTGAGTTATATTTTGGTCTGGGATTGGCAGGATTTGCACTGTCTTCAAATCTGGTGATTTTTGTTGTTGATGATTGAGTTCATTTTAGCTTGGGGATGGTCAGGATTTGCACTGTCTTCAAATCTGGTGGGTTTATGGGTTGATGACTGAGTTATAGTTGTGTCGGGGATTGGCAAGATTTGCACTGTCTTCAAATCTGGTGAATTTTTGGATTGATGACTGAGTTATAGTTTGGTCGGGGATTAGCATTATTTGCACCATCTTCAAATCTAAAATTTATGGGTTGATGACTGAGTTATAGCTTGGTCGGGGATTGGCAAGATTTGCACTGTCTTCAAATCTTGTTAGTCTTTGGATTGATGACTGAGTTATAGTTTGGTTGGGGATGGGCAGGATTTGCACTGTCTTCAAACCTGGTGAGATTATGGGTTGATGACTGAGTTATAGTTTGGTCGGGGATTGGCAAGATTTGCACTGTCTTCAAATCTGGTGAGTTTATGGGTCGATGACTCAGTTATAGATTGGTCGTGAATTGGTAAGATTTGCACTGTCTTCAAATCTGGTGGGTTTTTGGATTGATGACTGAGTTATATTTTGGTCGGGGATGGGCAGGATTTGCACTGTCTTCACATCTGGTGAGTTTATGGGTTGATGACTGAGTTATAGTTTGGTCGAGGATTAGCAAGATTTGCACTGTCTTCAAATCTGGTGGGTTTTTGGATTGATGACTGAGTTATATTTTGGTCGGGGATGGGCAGGATTTGCACTGTCTTCAAATCTGGTGAGTTTTTGGGTTGATGACTGATTTATATTTTGGTCGGGGATGGTCAGGATTTGCACTGTCTTCAAGTTTGGTGGGTTTTTGGGTTGATGATTGAGTTAATTTTAGGCCGGGGATGGTCAGGATTTGCACTGTCTTCAAATCTGGTGGGTTTTTGATTCGATGAAATGAGTTATATTTTGGTCGGGGATTGGTAGGAACTGCACTGCCGTCAAATCTGGTGGGTTTTTGGGTTGATGACTGAGTTATAGTTTGGTCGGGGATTGGCAAGATTTCTTACTGTCTTCAAATCTGGTAACTTGCTTGTAGATCTGGTAGCTCATAATTACCAATAGCTCATACAGCTTGCTTGCTCCAATTTGAAATAGAATTCGCGCGAATGACTCACTTGATTGGTAGTATAGATCAATTGGTATGATCAATATGAAGGTAGGTAGCTTGGTTGTAGATCTGTTAGCTCGAAATTACCTGTAGCTCCTACAGCTTGCTTGTTCCAATTTAAAAAAGAGCTTGCTTGAATGATGTCACTTGAATAGTAATATAAATCGATTGGTATGATCGGTATGAACGTAGATAGCTTGCTTGTAGATCTGGTAGCTCGCAATTACGGTTAACTCGTACAGCTTGCTTGCTCCAATTTAAAAAAGAGCTTGTGTGAATGCCGTCACTTGAATAATAATATATCAATTGGTATGATTGGTAAGAACATAGACAGCTTGCTTGTAGATCTGATAGCTCGTAATTACCGGTAGCTCCTACAGCTTGCTTGTTCGAATCTAACCCCATCCCTATGAATGTAGATATCTTGCTGATAGCTTACACGTAAATTTGGTTGGTTGGCTAATTGTAGAATTGGTACTGGTAAGAATTGGTACAGATCAGAACACCTTTGGTAATTCTGATCTTACTTGATGCACACTACTAATAGAAATTGTACACGTTATCATACCAGTACTTCTTACCATAACTTTACTGACACATACTTACAATACATACAATAACTACGTATTCAACAACTCCACAGGGCCCCTGCAAAGCACTAATCCGGTCCTTCCCATAGCCGATGGGTCCCCAGATGCGGTGTTACTTAACCTTCCGGCCGCCAACATTCCGCAGAAGGCCCAGCACCTCCTCAGGACTTCCTTTCTTAGAGGTCATCAATCGGATTGATCTCCTCAGGTCCCCTGCACTGTGTTCTGCCGTATTCTGCCACCAACAATGGGGCTGTATATAGGTTTGGCGAATGCGATACTCCGATCGAAGCCTAGTCCATCCAGTGCTGTGTGTCTCATGATTTCCTTGGGCCTTTGCCCCATCAGTGACAAGATGTTCCGGTATTCCTACCTCATTTATGAAGCAAGATAGTCCAGTCGTGGCATCGTTTCTCCCCTCTTACTGGATAGAACGCCACATATCCTTTCCCATTGGTAAAGATCTGTGCGTCAGTATCGTTCCAAATGATACTCGGTACTTTGAACTTCATAGTATCAGCAAACCACCGACCCTTAAGCTACTTTTCTGTTTCTCCACTTTTGGGTCTTTAGCCTTCGGGTGATTGGTTGTGTAAGATTTCTTATGCCTTCTTGGGTAGTGACCTTAATCGTTTCTTCGGCCCTCTTAACACTGATGTTCCACATCTTTGCAATGGCTTCTGAATCATATCTGTCCACTTTCTCCGTAATCCTTATCGGAGGTCCCCATTGTCTGCGCCGGATAAATGACCTCTTCTCTAGGGAAGTTTCCTTATCTATCACATCTTGCTGGCATTGGAGTAATTTTCTTTCTTTTGTCCGAGCTTTTGCTTCCTTTTGGATGGCAAGCTCTTCCTCTGTCAGTGAAATCGAGGTTTTGGTTGAAATAGCTGAAATTTGGAGTATCTCTGAGCTTTCTCTGTCCCCGGTACTCTTAACAAAAACTGAGTGTAACCGGTCGCCAATCTCTTGTTGAGTATAAATCGGCCGTTGAGTACGGGTTGTACAGATCTTCTGTAGGTATCTGAGACAATAATCTTGGTGTTTTATATTAAATTCCTTTCGTGACCAGAAGTACCAAAGCTACCAGATGGTAGATTTCCTATTCGTACGAATCAATGAGTCCCGTATCAATCTAAGTAATCGATTCCCACGGCATATTGATTCCCACGGCGCATCGATTCCCATCGTGCATCAATGGTGAGCAATCCATGTTTTACAATATTGCCATTGTTCTTCGGTGAGCAAACTCTGATTTCATAAAATATCACACGAGCTACGGGAGCAATTCCTGACCTTAATGATAAACATATCATGAAGTCTTCCTAACGGAACAAGAGAAGAAAACCGTTGGCGTGTGATTCTCACACAATACATATACATGCATACAGATATATATGGTCAACGACTAATACATGTACGGAAATAATCAGCGAGT
Organism: Pseudo-nitzschia multiseries; assembly: GCA_037355745.1. Lineage (NCBI taxonomy): Eukaryota > Bacillariophyta > Bacillariophyceae > Bacillariales > Bacillariaceae > Pseudo-nitzschia > Pseudo-nitzschia multiseries. The sequence goes on along the minus strand of CM074782.1, from coordinate 20,752,863 downwards.
AATCTCAGCACTACGCAACAGCAGTTGCAACGTATTCATCTCAATGAAAGAGATATCTTGCATTTCGGCAAGATTTCACTTTATCTTATACTTTTAACATTCAGCTGATTTATATCCCAAAATTCACACTAGTTGCTACCAACCACTTGTAATTTACATACTAAGGTCTGTCTTGCTGCAATCTGAATAAGTCACAGCGAGAAGAGATCCGGCGTTTCTCTAGTCTCGCCTGTAGTCCGATTATCCGTTGCCGAAAGTATCCAAACACAATTGTCACGCGTAGAGTACAATCGTTTGTCTACTAACACACTAACGCAGCATTGCTGTTCTTCAGAAGCCTTTGAATCAGACTCTCAACGGATCGGATTCAGAAGGAAAATAATATTTTACATTGATGTGTATAGGGTTGTCTGTGGATCGTATCCAAGACTTAACTGTGCCAGTCGGTCCTCCTCCTGAGAGGGCTGCCACCACTTGTGGGAAAGACGTGTTGGCTGCTTTTTCATCTTCTTTGAAGTGGGGGGCGTATGGGTCCCAGGTATGTGTGTCGGTTGCAAGGACTTGGTCACATGTATCGAGTTCGCGGCATGTCGGCTTGCGTGTGTCAAAGTATGACAGAACGCCATTGACTAGCAATGGTATTGCCAATTCAAAACCGTTGGCCCAAAAGATAAGACTGTGACTGGAAGAACTGCAGTATCTTCTTGGTATGTCTTCAACCACATTCAAATTGCATTCTCGGATTTGGTTCGGGCATATCAGACTGTGCTGCAGTGATTCTCCAAAATAGAGGGCCTGTCCGAATACCAATATGTATGTGATACCGTCCATTGGGTCTGTCCAAGCAGTAGCACAACAGGCAATAGGAACATCTTTCATTGGTGAGTACACATCAGAAAATGGGGCAACGTCAGCAAATGTCATTATAGAATCCAGTGGATCGAAGTAATACCATATTAGATCCAGCTGCAGTCGTATCCGCGTGGCTATCCAGCTCGCACCGGCCTGGCTTAACTCTGGATGACTGGGTCATCTCTTTGAGATGGACTATCGGCCGGCCTACCCAAGGTTCTATCTTAAGGCCCCGGCCGGCGAATCAATTTCCATCCCCGTTTCCAATATGGCTGTGACAGCCAAACTGGTTTCCTGCTGAACTGTAGTTATTGGGGGGGGGGTTTGCAGCAGTGGCTGCTGCCACTTTCAATTGTTGGTTGCCCCCGCTATTGCTTGCATTCTTTGCTTGTTTTAGCTCTCGGACTCTTTGTTGCTGCTCTTTGGACATGCTTAACCATATTTCTCTGTGGATAGAACTTGCATTCAACGGGCCCTTTATAGGTCCCTGGTTGTGCTTTCGAACCACCACTACTGTTGTTGTTGTTGCCTTGTGGCTTGCTGGAAGAGAAGTTGCCGCGTTTGTTGTCGCCTTTTCCTCTTTTTGTTGTGAGTGAAGGATGACACGTTCCGACCCCTCTTAATTGGTTGGTTCTGGAGTTTCTTTACTCCGAGTGCCCGAGTAAGATACGCCGAAGCCTTCTCAAAATTTGCATAATAGTCCGGCCCTTCTATTATTACGATTGGGATGGATTGCTCGAGTCGTACATCCTGTAGGGATCGTATGAAGTCATACACAAACTGATCCTCAGGTGGGAATGCCTTGTATCTTATCAAGGTTTGCTTTGCATCATGCCATAGCCTCTTGTGCCTGTCAAAATTGTAGTGTTTGGAATCCCCTGTGTATACTGATTCCCGGATAAACTGTCTTTTGACTTCGACAATCAGCTTTATGTTGGTTTCTTCATATGCCTGAGAGTAGAGGGCGAAGTATGCCTTTCGGCCGTCACCCCCTACCCCGTTTTTGGTCCCAAAGCTTTGTATATAGGACCAACCAGGTCCGGACCCTACCAACTTAAACAATATCCCCCAGAGAGTATTGTTGTCTTTAGACCAATGAGAGTTGGCGTGAATCGTGCATCTTATTGCATACTCAGTCCAGTCGGAATACGCGTTGTCTGGGCCCGGGCCGACTGTTCCACACCTGTCGGTTTCTCCGACTGTAGATTGTTGTCTTATTGTGTAGAGTAGGGATGTCTTGGTGACACCCCTCTTATGCCGTAGGTACTTCACGTCAGGTTCTCATCAAATTCCCTGAACTTTGACATTGTAGTCAGTTTGTCAGGGTAGTGTCAGATCCTTTACTGCTGTATTTTCATCGTCCTCCTTTGTAGATCTCAAGCGTTCCCTTGGATCTATCTCGGCCGTTGGGTCCTTTATCCAGTCCACTTTGGTGGCCGTTGCGCCTATTATAGGTTGGAACCTAATCCAAGCCACAAACAGCTTCAGTCGGTCGCCAAATGCCCTGCCAATAAAGACTTCTTGTGGATCCAGGCATAGATGGTGTTTTGCCTTGGTTAGCGACCCTAGAAAAGACTTGATCCCTTCTGAATCAAGATCTGCAATGGCCTTTGTGTTAGAGTACCCATGTCTGAAGATTTCATTGGCTGTAGGCCTGTTGACTCCGAAGGACTCGAGGATCTTCCTGAAACAGACTTCGGCTGATGTCAGCGCCCTTTCTCCTGCGTAGCCAGGGATGCCAAGATTGGCCTCTGCCCTTTCTTTGGCTTCTCTTGCTGTGGTTGATAGAGATAAGTTCCTGCTTGATAGCCTGGCGACCAAAGTTACTGTGAGTTGCTCAAGCTGTTCCGGGTCCAACCTTGTTGTTACTGATGGAGGTAGTAGGCCCACCAAGTTGCCCGCCGCCTCCAGTTGCCGCCGCCTCCGCTGCTGCTGCTTCTGCTGCTGCCGCTGCCGCGGTTGCGGCTAGTTGAGCTCTGGTTGGTGGCGCCATGGTGTGTTGTTTCGGAGTATGCTGTAGGAATTAGGCTTGTAATAAGGAGGTTGTTAGCTTTTGCTTTCATGAGGAAGCTGTGATTGTGATTTTCTGAGTTCTGAAGCAACTTGTGGAGTATTTTCCTTTCCACAGCGCCTTTGCTAGTAAACAGGTTCATGTCCACGGTATGGGGATTGATTCCTATCTGAACCCCAATTTTTCAGTTCCTATATACTTAAGCTCAACAGTTGTTTCCCTTTTTTCGAAACGGTATCGAATATTCGTTCGTCTCTTATTAAATATTTGGTTCGGCATTTTTCGTCATTTCTATTTTTTGTGTATGTGTTTATCCAATACTGGGTATGTATATTACCTCGGCTGGTTTTGTTATCATATCATTTGTATACGAGTGAGTATACTTGGGCTCTTTTCTGTAGGAATTAAATTTGATTCCCATCTGATTTGTTTTCGAGGTCACGTTCCCGAGGTCGCGTGCCTCTCTTTATTAACGGTTCTTTTGTAGCCGTTATACGGTTCCTAGTACTAAACACGCGTACATCACATTATTCCGACCGTTAATTTGCTGTTGTAGGTTTCGGCACGTCCTTTTGCTATCCCCATCGATGGGGACCTCTTGCAAGTGTCTATTTAGGTGAATAACAAGCTTTTGGTGTTCTTTTCTCCCTTACAAACCTCAGTAGAAGCCACGGGTATTAGCCTGGTGTGCTCTGCTGCGCTAGTGTTGTTAACCTTCTAAGCGCCTGAGTCTCTTCTGTTGAGGAGGGTCTTTAACGTCCAGCCTTTGGCTTCAGACGGTGATTAACCTATGATCAGTTGGCAATCAGCTTTCATTTTGTTACCCAGACTCTATGAGTCCATTCGGGTCTGATAAACTCTAATTTTGCTCTCGTGAGCCTATTTCTCCTGCGCGGTTACTCGTGTAATTCACTTAGGTAATTTTAGTAGTATTCAGTGATTCCAAGTATTAGTATTTAGATTTGTGAGTGTTTTCATGTAAGATGATTACTCGTATCAAACCTCTATCGGTGCACTATTAGCGCACCCTTGCTGTTAGCGATTCAGCGAGTCAGCTCGCTTATTTGCCTGTTAGTCATACGTGTGTTATCTCATTCGTGTGTATCTCTGAATGTCCGTACGTCTGTACGTTTGCTACCGGCGCTTTTCTAGACAAACACGCACGCAGCTCCATCGATCAAACCGCCTCTGATCTGAGTACACCGCACCACCGTTGCTCCTCATCCTCCATTATACCGCCGGTCACCAGCGCTCTTTCCCCCCTCTGCCTATACCTATCATTGGCTCCGTTTCGCTGCCCCGTTTCCAGTCTCTCCACAACACGGCGTCCGGCGTCTCCACCTGCTTCAACCCCTCACTATGCCCACCCCCACTTCTCCTAAGGCATCTACTGCGGGCCGCGCTTCTTCTGCGTCCGCCAGCTTCCCCAAGAACCGCCTCCAGGCTACTCATCCCTGTCTTCTTCGTCTGCCTGTTCCTCCGGCTCTCGCTGCCCCGAGTGCTCCCTCCTGAAAAAGTCCTCCTCCTCTTCCATCCCAGCTCCCACCCAGGCCACTCCTTCTCCCTCCTCCCTTCGTCCACAGAAAGATGCCTCTCTGTCTGCTTCCTCTTTGTCTGCCAGCCAGTCCTCTGCTACCTCTATGTCTGTCTCTTCATCTGATTCCTCCATGGCCTCCTCTACCCGGTCTTCTAAGAAGCTAGCTCCTCGTCGGGATTCTAAGCCTCCAGCCCTTAAGCAACCTCCCCTTCAGCCTCCAGCTCTCAAGCAGCTTGTCCTTACCCCCTCTGCTCGTCAACCGCCAGCCTCTCCAGCCCATACGAACCCCCCTCTTAAAGCACCAGCCCATTCAGCCCCCTGCTCTTAAGCAGTCTCTTCTCCAGCATCCACCTCCCCTGACTCCCTCCCCCAGCTTGGATTGTCAATCTCTCCGTAGGCAGGCTCTGTCTTCTGCCAACCAGGCTCACTCTGCTCTACTTCCTTTGGTGCTTTTATGGTGATGGTTGTAGTCCTACTCCATCTTCCATACAACACCTCCGGAAGTCACCAGCTCAGACTTGGGCTTGGAATGCCTCCCCCAGTCCTACCCACTTCTTCAGTAAGAAGGATGGCCGTGACAAGAAATCCATTCACGATGTGTGCCGCCTTTCAGTTGCTCCAGTGTATGCCTCAGCTAATCCTGATGCTCCTGATTGGAGGTCTGCTTCTGTGGAGTCTCTAGCTTCCCTTGCTTCTGCTTGCTTCCAAGGCTCTGTAGATTGGACCAAATCCCCTCCCAGACAAGCCCTCAGGAAATGTCTCATTGGTCTTGCCAAGATGTCTCCTGAATGCTTTGATGACCTGTACTGCGTCCGATGACTGTCACGCGACCCCACGCGACCCCTCGCAAGCCCTATTTTCAGAAAATCGACCCTGCGTTTGTTATGCGCAAGGGTATTTTTTTAAATTCACAATTTTTGTGGTAATGATTTTCGACCCCCCTCAGGTTGCGACCAAAATTCTCCCCGAAGACTCAAAATGTCCATTGATCTCTCCATTTTGACTAAATTGATTTAAAAAATCTACTTTTCACTTCCACACTTTCTAACCTTATCCCAAGATATGAAATAAATTTACTTTCAGAAGTGTTAGTTCGCTATTTTTCCGCGTTGTTTTCTACGGTATGTCACGTCGTGTCTTCTTTCATACCATCGTGCCTTTTAATGCTCGCTTCGATAGCATCATGCTCGTCTTAACGAATTTTCGTACAACTCTACAGCACTAACTTCCTCCTACACGACTTCACCACCATTCTTTCTTTTTTAAATTGTTTCCTAAAAACCTTTTTTCTTAGATATGTGTCCGTGTGTATTATGATAGTACTAGTAGTAGTAGTAATGTAGGTATGATAGTATCAATTTCTGTTTGAGTGGTGAAACGATTTTTTGTACAATTCATGTCAACAATCATGGAACGGCGTTTCAGAATTCAGTCACCGGAACGGCATTTCATGCTTTTGTGATCGAAATCATGTTCAAATTTGAAATCTCGGTGCCAAACAACTTCCTAACCTTAACCCAAGATATGAAATAAAATTATTTTCCGAAGTGTTTGTTTGCTACTTCGTACTAGTACTATGTTTCTGCCTTGTTTCTATGTCACGACGTTTCTTTTTTCATACCATCATGCCTTTTCATGTTTGATCCGATAGCATCATGCTCATTTTCATCATGTTCATTTAACACCCCCATCGAAACCATTTCTCCCCCTCCCTTCTTCCATTAGAAGAACATGTCACAACCTAGTAAAAATCGCCATCACTTCAAGAGTGGTTGTTATACCAAAATTCCCAAATCATTTATATGTCGTAGCTGCCTGACCTGTAAGGGCAAATCGAAGACATTCATCGGAAGCAGACAAGATTCGTCTACACACAAATCATACCGATATGTATCACGAGGCCTTTCACGTCACCTTGATTCAATATCTTTTTGCCGTGATTTCTATTTAAAGCATAACCTAATGGAATTTTCGTCATCTGCCAAAGAAGAAACCACTAGTACAGTTCGTCATTCACCTACACAATATGGCCTGACATTGACGGAGAATGGTCCAATCGTTCCTTCCGCTTCTGTTGCTGCCGCTCACACTAACAAGGCATCCTCAAACGAAACGTTCAACTCTGTTCTAAACAGTCAGGTAGTACACAACTTATTTGTTCCACCAATGGATAGAAATGTAATGCAATCACAGTTGTTTCCTTCAGAAGACAACAGCAACAACGATGACATGGTTATTCATGAAGAAATTTGCCTTCCTATTCAGAACGATAATGGTATGGATGCTTCGGAACCCACCGCATCCCAACCAAACATCAATGAAAAAGAGGAATTGATCCGATCTCATCTTTCTTTTTCACCTACCAATAGGCTCATTGCTGAAATAAAGCTCATGAATCTAATGACGAAACACAAGTTACCTCTAAACACATTCAAATCTATTTTTCAATGGGCAAACGAATGTCAAACTATTCATGGTGTTGACTTTAGCTCTATCTACCCCCGCCATCGAGAAGCCATATTTAGTGAAATCAAGTCCAATTTGGGTATTTCAGAGACCAAGTTCGAGCCACACATAATTAACTGGTTACCTTGCAATTTACCCACCGAAATATTTGTTCGATCCTTCCCAGACGCACTTCATTCCCTTCTGACCAATAAGGAGTTGATGCAAGAAACCAATTTGTCTTTTCCGAATGTCGAGACTCCTCTTTCACCCGAAAACAACCCACCACTCACCAATGAAACATACATAACAGAACTACACCACGGCTCTTGGTGGACGGAATCGTGGAAGCAGATCTGCAATGAAAATGATGAAATCCTTGTTCCGATCATTTTCTACATGGATGGAATCAGCTTGGATGCACATGGTCGTCTGTCACTCACTCCTCTCAACATGACTCTTGGTATTTTCAATACTGAAGCAAGAAAACGACCTGACGCTTGGACTACAATTTATTTTCATCCCGACACTGAAATTGAGAGCATAAGACACACGAAAAAAACCACGGCGA